>JAZEWT010000012.1:20079019-20106053 GCA_036362905.1 Mordacia mordax
GCTTAGTCCTATGTAGAGTCGTGGGGGGGGGGGGTTGGAGTCTATCCCGGCAGGCAGAGGGCGCAAGGCAGAGATATACCAATGATATGATGCCAGTACATCGCAGGGCACTGGGGGCAAGTTAGTCAGCAGGACAATTAACTTAAGCAGCAGCGTGTCGTTGGAAGGTAGGATGAAATCGGAGTACCCGGCGAAACCCCACTCGGACACGGGAAGAACATGCAAACTGCACACAGAAAGGCACCCGAGCCGGGAATTGAACCGTCAGTATCGGCACGACTTGCTGCGAGGCGCTAATCACTGCGCCACCGCTCGAATGGTTACACCGGTGGAAGAGCGCATCAAGCTATGAATCGGTGATCGGCGTTGGCCAATATCGGTGACAAGCGATATCTGAACTGGTTACTGGGCCTTCCTCACCTTTACCAACCCAGACTGACCAGCGTAGAGAAGCCCAGTAACAAAAATACCCCCCATGACGTTAATAGAGAGGGGAGATGTTGGTCCAGCACCGGTTCGACAAAGAGCTGTAAATATATATTGTAATCTACGGTGCACTGCATCACAGATACCCACGGACCAGATCGGGCCCAGCAATACCTTTAACAAAGCCCGTAAAGAATAATACAAAATCAACCAGATTGTATTACAAATGATTCAGTTTATTAAAATACACTCGTAGACTGACATAGCCTTGTATAGCTACAGCCTACTCTTAAGTGGTCTGTGTGCCTGCAAGTGCAGGAGGAGGAATCCGGAGAGGGAGTGGGGGGTTCGTGACCAGTTTGTGGCTCTGGTTATTTTATCTGGAGCTGGGCCTGGTGAAAAATAAGTTGCGCACCTTTGGATTAAATGCATGCATTTGTTCTGCAATTATCTCACAGCACATGTAGCCCAAACATGAGAACCATGTTTAGTTCATGTAAGCGATGTAGTCACATGCACTACAGATTGTTCAATCGAGACAACGGATTAGTTCTCCAGGGGAATTAGAATAACGTGGACAATTTAAAAGAAATGCGTTATTCTTGATGGCGCAATGTAGACATGGCAGTTCACTTATTAAATTAGATATCTGATGAGTTACTCTAAAAGAAAACTTAGAATGGCTACTAACATACATTTCGTACAAAAGATCTTTACCCATATATAATTTTTTTTTATCTCTTTGGAGTATATCAACCTCACACAAAAGTGTATTCATGTGTGTTAGGGCATATATCTGATGGATCACTCCTAAAGGTAAGTTCCTCTCATCTCATTATCTGAAACCGCTTAATCTTATATAGGGTCACGGTGAGCCGGAGCCAATCCCGGAAACACAGGGCGTAAGGCAGGAACACACCCGACGACGGGACGCCAGTCCATCGCCGGAAGGTAAGTTCCATGTTGCTAATTTGCCACTCAATCATCACTTGAGAGGGATATGCTTAAAAAACCCTTACGGTACAAGAGGAGGCGCACATGGATCAGAGAACAAACAACAAAGCAGATTATACTGCATTAAAAAAAACCCCGCAAACGTGCTTGAGCAGGGCATGGCGCCTTCAGGGATGATTGACATTTAACAAGACGATGTAGCGATGAAATTGAAAATAAAGGATTTATTGTGCCCAAGAGGAGAACCACTCTAGAGATGGATCATCAGAGATGGATTGTGCATCCATCTCAACAGCATTGGCATGCTTTCATCCAGCAGTAGACAGACTCTGGTTTATGACGCCAACCTTTGGTTTACGTTAATGTATGTACAAGTATGCACTAACGCTGGTGTTTCGTGCGTTTTCCCAATTACTCAAAATCACTTCCTGGCCATATCCACTAATAGCCCCTGCAAATATTCTGGACCTCTCCTCAGTGAACAGACCCTGCAATGATTACCTGGCGTTGTTCATCATTAGCTCTTAGACACGGGTGGTCATGGCTACCCCACAATTGAGTGTACTTTATGTCTAGCATACACGAACATTAATGACCCAGTCATCTTTTCATATTGACACGACAGCTTTGTAAAGAACTGGATGGATATTTAGGCCGAATTGTAATGAAAACAATGCTGATGAAACTCATTTGTCACAGTTGTGTGGATGACGTCGGTAGCATTCATATGAAATTTCTAAGACCCCTTCAGTAAAAGCTCAAGAAACCCCCCCAATATATCATGAGATTATGTAATGTCATAACATTTCATGACTTATGGTTGACAAACATCATTTTTCACGTTTAAGTCCAAAAAGGTAAAGTCATGTCAATGTTGCAGAAATTATGATAATATTTCAATGGTAAATGACACCACTCTGGTGGAAAAAAAACACTAAAATCATGTCATATGACTATTTAGTGTGTTGTTAAACTTCCAGGTTGATGCGATACAAGCATTATTTGGATCGTCTGAAATTGGGTGGCGTGGTGGCTGAGTCAGTAGCACTGTCACGTCACAGCAAGAAGCACTTGGGTTCGATTCAGGGCTCGGGTGCCTTTCTGTCTGGAGTTTGCGTGTCCTCCCCGTGCCCGCGTGGGTTTTTGTCAGGTACTCTGGCTTCCTCCCACCGTCCAAAGACACGCTGCTGCAGAGGTTCATTGGCCTGCCGAGTAAATTACCCCACAAAAAGTGCCCTGTGATGTACTGGTTTCATATCCTGGGTATTCCCCACTCTGCACCCTCTGTCGGCTGGGATAGGCTCCTGCCTCCCGTGAGCCTGTACAGGACTAAGTGGGCATTGATAATGAATGAATGACATTTTGTACGTAGGCCTGATTTTTGTATTTTGCAAAAAAAAATTGAATGTCAAACGTGCGCGATATTTTCCATTATGCATGTTTCTAAAAGGTTAAACAAATCCTTAAAGAAAACGTTTACGGAAGTGTATAATCGAAGTATACGTATTATATAAATTGTTACCAAACAGTAGAATATATCAGAACTAAAACTTACTGTAAAACTAATAAACAAGCCAATAAACAGCCACCATTTTATGCAGTATGGCCATACTGTATGACATTTATTCTAAACATAACCTGGTAAAGACAGCGATCGATAACAATGTGCCAACATTTTTTTTAATCAATCCGAAAGTCAATTGCTTTCATCCAAAAAAGCCTGGACAAGGCATAAATAAGATATAATATTTAATTGAATTTCATTTTATCTCTTAGATTTCCCCAAGCATTCAGTTCCTTTGATCTCCCCATCTTTTCGGGTTCGCACGTGCACCCTTAGGGTTCCACAAGAGATATTGGGAAAACATCTAAACCGCTTCTACAGCATTATCTCAGATTTCACTAAAGAGTCCCTGAGAAATTCAAGTTACTAGGTTGACAAGAGGACCCAAAACATCAGCGTGTTGTCAAGGATTCAGTTAGGAACCATGCAGTATACAGCAGCAGTGCATTGCAATTCTACAAATATTGTCATAATAATAGGTTGCTCATTAAAGTTATACAGTGTGCGTAAGAAAAGCAAGTGGACCTGTAGAAAAAAGGAACGTAGAATGATTTGCACATTGTACCGCGCATTAAACGGCAAAAAAAAACAATGAAGAATGTGTTCATTATATTCTTTGGGTATACACATCTAAATGTATTGCCTATGTTGTGTGCAATGTTGTGATGGGGTGGCACGGTGGCCCAGTAGGGTGCGATTGGTCGCGTTGGCGTCTCACAGTGAGAAGGGCCCAGGTTCCATTCCCGGCTCGGGTGCCTCTCCGTGTGTAGGTTTGCATATTCTCTCCCTGCTTTGCGTGGGTATTCACCAAGTCATTTGGTCTGCTAACTAAATTGGCCCCGGTGTCCTGCTTAAAAATAGCGTCCCGTTCAGGGTATAGCCTTGCGATGCACTCTGTCTGCAAGGACAGGCTTAGGCTCACCGTGATCCTTTACAGGATGAATTGTGTACTGATAATACATATCGGTCTAACTCATTTTATGGAAGAATTCAATAAAATCACACACACTGCTTACAAAATTAATAATAAATGTAATTATTGAGCACCTTTCATCCGAGGGTCACAAAGTACTGCACAGAGCTGCGGAGAGAACGGCACATCAGCAACAACGACATAAGAACGGAAACTCAGCAACAATAACAAAATATATTTTTGGGATTTTTTTTTTATAAATCCGAGCTGTGGAGAGAAGGGCATGTCAACAACAACATCAGGACAGTTCAACTGAAAAATAGTAGCAATAAATTATAGGATATAAAATAAACGGAAAAAAAATATTCTTTAACAAACAAGGCAGGAATAAATGTTCCCGAGCAGGCGCAGGTCGGCAGAAATCCATTATCCTGGCATGACGACATTGAGCCGCATCAACAGTCTTAGCCAGAGGGCTTTAAAGCCTTACGGAACAAGTGAGTCTTGAGACGAGATTTGCAGATGTCCAGGGACTCAGCTGACCGAATCTCCAAGGCAAAGGCATTCCAGAGTCAGGGAGCGGTGCGCAAGAAAGCTCCGTCACCCATCGAATGGAGGTGCAATCTGGGCTCATGCAGTAAGCCGATATTGGAGCTTCGGAGTGGTTAAGTTTAGAAGGGAGCCTGGAGTAGGTCACGGCTGCATGTTGCAGCAGCGCCAGTGAGAGCCTTGTAGGTGAGAAAAGAGATCTTGAATCCAATCCTGTATTTAACCGGTAACCAGAGACATCAGTACTGGGGATACATGATCATGGATGTGTGTGCGAGTAAAGACTCCAGCAGCCACATTCTGCACATGTTGGAGACGATTGATCAGATAGGCAGGCGTGCCAGGGAGAAGTGCATTGCAGTAATCGATTCGTGAAGAGATAAAGATGTGTTTAAACTTCTCAGCATCAGCGGGTGACAGAATGATGTGCAGTCTGGCTATATTTCTGAGATGAGAATAGGCTACTTTCATCACCTTGTTGCTGTGTGTTGAAGTTGAGTGAGGAATCAAAAGTCACAACTAGACTACGTAATGCCTTAGAAACTTCAATGGCCTGGTCGTCAAGCATCAATTGGATAGGTTCAGCTTTGGACAATTGGTGCGGGGTTCCAACAAGCAAAACTTCTGTTTTGTCGCAATTGATTTTTTATGAAATTTGAATCGATCTAGGCCTTCACAGCTGACAGTGAGGACAACATGCAAAGGGTGTCATCGGCACAGCAATGGTAGCTGAGATTGAGGCCACGCAAGATATGGCCAGGGCGGCGCGGTGGCGCAGTGGTTAGCGCTGACGCCTCACAGCAAGAAGGTCCCGGGTTCGAGTCTCTCGGCTCCGGTGCCTTTCTGTGTGGAGTTTGCATGCTCTCCCCGTGTCCGCGTGGGTTTTCGCCAGGTACTCCGGTTTCCTCCCACAGTCCAAAAGCATGCTCCTGGATAGGTTTATTGGCTCGCAGACTAAAATTGTCCCGCAATGCCCGGCGATGGACCGGCGTCCCATCGTCGGGTGTATTCCTGCCTTACGCCCTGTGTTTCCGGGATAGGCTCCGGCTCACCGTGACCCTGTATAGGATTAAGCGGTTTCAGATAATGAGATGAGATGAGAAGATATGGCCAAGTGGTTGTATGTAGATGCTGAAGAGGAGTGGGGCCGAGATCTGAACCCTGAGGAACTCCAGACAAAAACAGGATGGATCTCTGAGTTTTGTTCTCCGAGGCTGACGAGCTGCTTCCGATTGGGGAGGAAGGAGCTCAGCCAATGTAGGGCACAGCCAGACGCCAATACCCTCCAGTCGCTCAAGTAAGATGCGGTGGTCAACGGTATCAAAGGCAGCGCTCAGGTCCAGGAGGACAAGAATACTTGGCGAGCCTTCATCAGCAGCGACGAGTAGGTCATTAACTGCTTTTACCAGAGCAGTTTCAGTATCACTGGCATCACATTTCCAATACCGCTTTATATATTTCACCTCTTTGATCATCTAAAAATCTGTGTTCCCTGTTTTGCTATTTTAAAAAAATGTGCTCTTTCATCCCAGTTTATTACCACTATGCTATCAGTGGCATGTTACGATCCATACAAAATGTGCAATGGAAGACACGTTTTCATAGGACTCATAAAACATATTTTAGGATCTTTACAGTAGAGGGCACATCTCCACAAAGCTTTACTGTGAAAATCTGAAGTTGTTTGACAATTAAAATGACACGTTTAATTCTCAGAGCTGGGACTGACTCACGTTGATTTTCCGTTCTCTGTCATTGTTGTTGACGTGCCGTTCTCTCCGCAGCTCTGTGCAGCTCTTTGTGACCCTCAGGTGAAAAGCGCTCTATAAATACAATTATTATTATGCGCAAGAGCAAGAACAAATGCTTGCAAGAAAAAAAACCGCGTTACTGTTGATTTGCCGTTCATATATAGTTGTTATTTTGGCATGTCGTTCTCTCCAACACTCTGTGCAACGCTTTGTGACCCTCGGGTGAAAAGCACTCTAGAAATGCGATTATTAATTTCTGCTTAATAATAATAATGGTTGCATTTCGAGAGCGTTTTTTATTTCACGCGAGAGTTACAATCTGTGGAGAGAAAGGCATGTCAACAACAGCAATAATGTACGAAAGTCAAATCAACAACAATTATGAATGATAATGACTGAGTAAATCTCAGCTCTGCCGGCTCATTGGTCCAATCTCGAAGCCAAGCATCCACTTTTACCTTGACAGCATCTTAAAAAATAACAATTGTATTAAAGAACAGCTTTGGAACGCAATTGTCAATGGTATTAAACACTTCATAAAAGCCAATTTCACTGAATAACAATTTACAACTGAACCACGGTAACGAGTGCAGATGAGCAGATGTTACTGATAGAATTATAACACTTCTATAAATACTGTATAGCTGTAAAGTCTGAAATAATAATACATTCCTTAAGCACCAGTGGCAATGCATGGGCTTGTCTAGCAAGGAAAGGATGGTTTGAGTGTCAGTTTATTGATTCTAAGATAAACCATTGCGCTGGACAACAGACAATAATTTGTCACTTCAGTTATCGTCGGTTAAGCTAATCCTAAATTGCAGTTTTAATATTTTATTCAAAATTATACGAGGTTATACTGTACTGCTGTATAGAGACACGCAAATACAACATCAATCGGCACGCACACTTATTTATGTACACCTAATAGTGTCCGGCAATGAATGCGGTTTCATGCCTTGACTTTATTTAATAATAATAAGAAGAAGAATTGCAGTTATAGAGTGCTTTTCACCCGAGTAAATGGCATGCAGTCAATACCGTCAGATGACAAACACACTACATGTCCATTAGGACAGGATTCTCAATCTTGAGCACGTCAAGGCCCACTTGGCCCACGAGGGTTGGGACTCCACAGACTGCTGTGTGTGGCGCTAAGGGTGCACTGATGGCTCGCGACCCACAGGTTGAGAATGGAGGCACTCGGTCAAGAAATCACAGCAACATTATTAATAGACAACGAATTTTGCCACCACCACCACACTTAAACAGTGCCACAGGCCTTGGCCTCGTGACGTTATCTTTGAAATATGGAGCTGAAAACAGATCAACGTGGTTACTATTATTGCTATTGAAATCCCACACTGGTAATTAATGTTACAGCAATGAGTTATTCAGGTCGGATTTGTTTGCTTTGTGCTATAGATAACTTGCATTTCAATGTTTTGTCATTTTTAAGGTGTACATATTTTTCAGATTCACATATTCGGAAGTCATGAGTCATTTGACTTTAAAAAAAGACAGTAAGATACGGATGGGGTGTTCCAGTCGCTGTTTGCCTGTGCAGATCTAGCACGAAACCGTGACATTGTAATCGGAGCGCAACGTTAGTAGCACGGGCCCCCTTTTGCAGTGGAAAAAAAACAACTAGAGCTGCGTCAGCCTGGCTCGACAGAGAATTAGGCTCGAACGTGCTTCTCTGTGAGTGCCGTTTTGGAAGTTCGTTCGTAAGGCATGAAACAACGCAGAAGCCGCATGATGCCTTCAACGTGGGAGGTGAAACGTCGTGGAGGAGCGAGATACGCTCGACACGGCTATCCAGAAAGAGCAGCTCTGAAGAGCAAATCTCAGATCATAATCCTACAAAGATGCACAGCTTGTGTAACAGACTGTGGGTTATAGGCTTAAATAACGCAGTATCGTGCTCATATCGGTAATGTAAGTAATCCCACCAAACCCTTAACTCTGCTATAAAATACAAGAACATATTTACACATGCTACACTTCCATGGCTATTTTCATTTCTGTCTGTGAAGCAATGGCAAAAGAAAAGTTTACATATTTAAATTTAACCGCATCCCCACAAAACCAAAATTATATATTTTTCAATCCTTTACGTACTTGAAACGAGTATCATACTCTACAGTAGTTGCAACAAAGCCACACATCAAGAGTTAAATTTATATTTTATGTCAGAAGTTTTAAATGAAAGCAGAACTGAATGACTTCCAGTAGGTATGTGTATGAACGTTGTTACTGCTGGTTTAAATGGCAACTGCCCATGTTGAACCAGGTTGGTTGGTTATCCCCTAGTGGTGGCAGGATGGGCGCTGAATTTTCCAGCCAGGTGCGTTTCCGAACTGCGACCTCGTTAAGTCGGAGGGTCTTCGCATTGCTCTTTGTGAACAAGTTTGCGGGTGGGGCCCCCCCGTGGCCCCCCCTACCCGAAAACTTGTTCACCAAGGGAAACCCGAGCAGGAGTTTTAAACTCCAGACTTGCTCACCAAGGGAGACCTGAGCATGAGCGCAAGACTCCAGATGACATAACTCTTGGAGGGCGGCGCGGTGGTTAGCTCTATCGCCTCACAGCAAGAAGGTCCCGGGTTCGAATCTCTCGGCTCGGGTACCTTTCTGTGTAGAGTTTGCATGCTCTCCCCGTGTCCGCGTGGGTTTTCGCCGGGCACTCCGGTTTCCTCCCACAGTCCAAAAAGCATGCTGCTACATAGGTTAATTGGCTCGCAGGATAAATTGCCCCGCAGTGCCCGGCGATGGACTTGTGTCCCATCGTCGGTATATCCTTGCCTTGCGCCCTGTGTCTGCCGGGATAGGCTCCGGCTTCACCGTGACCCTGTATAGGACTAAGCGGTTTCAGACAATGAGATGAGATAACTCTTGGATGCATTGGAACGGAACACGCAACCCCCTCCACTACGATAAGGTCAATATATTTTAAAATTGTACATTCTTGTTTCTTGTGTGTTGGAGACTATTTTTTTTTCATCACAGCTCAGTGAGACTTTGTCAATGGTAATTTTGATGTTGGCCACAGCGGCATGTATTGAACACGTGAATGTCAAAGCCTCATTGCGAGACATTCCATAAAAAGAACGTCTATGTCACCTCACGCACAGCTTTCATGATCCTGGGGATAATGAAAAACGTGCTTTCAAATCGGTAATTTAAAATGAAACTCTTCCGTTTCCTCAGCTGGAGCCTTCTACCGTAAATGGAAAAACGCAACCGATATGGACGAGAGGCAGTATGAGTAACTGATTATATGGTTTCACAATAAAGGACACTGAAGTTAGAGATGCAATTTTTCAGACGTTTCTGCTGCAAGTTTATCTGCCTTTGATTTTATGCGTTGTTATGTTCGTCATTTTCTTAAGTTTGTTGTTTCGCAAGAATCCGACATCTACAGCTTACAAGCTCACTGGGTACTGTCTGCTGTAATATATAACATGGGGCAAATCGATAACCAACCTGTCACTGATTCATGTCTGTCTGATCATTCCCCTCTGTGGCTTTATCTGCAAGTACCACCTCCAATTTCCATCACCAAGCATCAAATCCAATTTCGAAACCTTTACGGCCTCACTCCAGACATATTCACCGCAGCAATCAACAGTACTTCACTCTCCACCTCGGCTCACTCTGCCTCTGATACGACAGCAGAAACTTACAATAACGTGCTCTCTAGCATATGGGACGATTTGGCCCCATTAAAATCACGCCAGGTCTCAGGTGGAAAACCATCCCCCTGTATACTGCTGAACTGCAGGATCTCAAGGCGATGGCACGCAGGGCCGAACGGACTTGGAGAAAATCTGGCCTCACAGTTCATGCTCAAATCTTTAAGGAACATCTCCTCCACTACCGGAAGGCACTTGACTGTGCACGTACCAGCCATTTTCCAGCATTCTGGCGGACACCTGCGACAACTGTGCAGTGCTTTGTGACCCTCGGGTGAAACAGCTCTACAAATCCAATTATTATTGTTAGTAATTTTAAAAAAATCTATCTATAGATGAAGTTGAATTAATGAATGGGTTAACACCACACCGCATAATCCAGTTAAGTTATTCAGCCGGAACAGGGTGGTATATTGCCTATTAAAAATATATATGTAAATATTTCCAGAGAGGGAGCCTGAGAAATGGCTACCACATCGAATGAAGAGGAGCAGGCACGCAATTTACCCACTTTTTGGTCACTACCTCCCGAGGTAGTGACTAAAAATAACAACGCAGGAGTCTTTCAAGGCCCTCTAAGTGGAATGAGCACACTTTGAATCGTTTAACGAGGATCCATTGGAGGGCAAGGCTAGTCAGCAGCCGCAGTAATTCCTACTCCGAGAGCATATATTCGAGCTGTTGTAGTTACAAAGCTCGAAGGTGGCACAGTGAGGAGCGATGCTGCTTCACAGCAAGAAGCTCCCGGGTTCGGATCCCGGCTCGGGTGCCTGTCTGTGCGGAGTTTGCGAGTTCTCTCCCCGTGTACGTGTTGGTTTTTACCGGGTACTCTGGTTTCCTCCCACTGTCCAAAGACACGCTGATTCCTAGGTTAACTGGCCTGCTGAGTAAATTGCCTTACGGGGCTATATCCAGGATCTATATGCAGATATATTGCAGCTACGATTAGATGTTGCTGCTACTGAAATAATAAAAATATGCAACATGTCTTAGAATTTGCAATAATACAATTTGTAACGTGCACAAATTACGGGCCTTCATGGTTCAGTTGTATGCCTCTTCCCATCAAGTGTCACGCTCGGTGTCCAAGTGCACAGCTCTCGGCCACAACAGTAAAACATGCAGCAGGTTGGCATTTGTTGTCATTTTAATTCATGTTGACCCCAGATGGTCTACTTTTCTAGATCACGATGCCTAAAAATAAATGATGTTTGAGCAGATGTGTAGGTGAATAATACACTAAATCTCACGCTCTTGGGTCAAAGCGTTCAGCAGCTACAGGCCCATTATAAATGGATGGTGTTGGTCCTGGAAGGCTTATTGTTCAGCACCTGTGTTCAAAATCAATACAACTTGTGCAAGAATGAAGACTAGTCCATGTAATAAGTTTTCTCTCCCTCCAGCTAAAGTTTTGCCTTGATATATTGTACAGCAGCGGCATGTCAGAGTACGCTTTTTGGTTCAATATAAAATCACAACAGGTCACTGAAATTCAATATTTTGTTTAAGGGCTGAAATAAATAAGCAAAATCTACAAATTCGAGTATGTGTATATGTTTTTGCATTGGACACAACACAGAAGGGGATGCAAGTATTGCACAAACATCGTACTATACTGCTTTGTTGAGAAACAATACCAATAAAATATAATAAAAGTGACACGTACATAATGAACATTATTCTGTGCAGATATGTTAAGGGCGGCGCGGTGGCGCAGTGGTTAGCGCTGACGCCTCACAGCAAGAAGGTCCCGGGTTCGAGTCTCTCGGCTCCATTGCCTTTCTGTGTGGAGTTTGCATGCTCTCCCCGTGTCGGCGTGGGTTTTCGCCGGGTACTCCGGTTTCCTCCCACAGTCCAAAAACATGCTCCTGGATAGGTTGATTGGCTCGGAGACTAAAATTGTCCCGCAATGCCCGGCGATGGACCGGCATCCCGTCGTCGGGTGTATTCCTGCCTTACGCCCTGTGTTTCCGGGATAGGCTCCGGCTCACCGTGACCCTATATAGGATTAAGCGGTTTCAGATAATGAGATGTTAATGTTGCTTGTTTCACCACCCGACTGCCCTTCCCCTACCCCTCGATGTAACTCTCCAGTAGGTGGCTACACACTCCATTACCATGGAGGAACAACTGGGCTCCAACACCAAATATTGTCATCATCATCATCACCACCACCACCACCACACTGCTGGATGGAAATCTTCTGCAGCTCGTCACCATCCCTCGTGGCCCTATAACAAGCAACAAAGGCAAAGATCCCCAGTATAGCCTTAACAGACTTTAGGGTCAAGTGCGGTTAACCATATGCAAATTGGAAGAAATTCTGTACGTTTCTGAACATTTTTAGCAACATGATGCAGCACAAGACTAAGGCCCAATTATATTGTTGACTCAGCACAGAGTGCACACTCACTCATAAAATATACATGTAAATATGAAATTACTTCAAAAGTGAGAACACGCACAAAAAACGCAAACTAATGTGTATATGCTAATGAGAAACATTAAAAAATAATTGCCTCTCAGTGTATCTTAATTGCAATTTCATTCCTTTCACCTTTAACCAAATCGAGATTAGTCATGAATTTTGACAAACGCTTTACAGTAATTGAAAACACGCTATGGTCTGCACATAATTACCATCACAGAGCGTAGCTGAACATTTCTTGACGAGTCATCAAAAATGGAATGGATAAATGTAAGAAAAATCATAGGTGTTGAGATAAATAATCGATAATTTACTTTTATAAGAAGAGCAGGGAGCTTGGCTGAGTATTATTATCCTTATACAGGTCACACTGTGCGCAATATGTCCAGCAAAGACGTAAGCTTACAAAGTTAAGATATTCAAAATAACAGAAATAATATTTACACTTCTAGAGCGCTTTTCACCCGAGGGTCACAAAAGCGCTGCACTGAGCTGTAGAGAGAACGGCAGGTCAACAATAACAACACTAGAGTAACATTAATGTTTAGATTGTAATTTATTATTGAGCCAAAGTGCCCTACATGTCTTTACTCAAGTCATTGTCAGAAACCACTTCATCCTAAACAGGGTCGCGGTGAGCCGGTGCCTATCCCGGCAGACACAGGGCGCAAGGCAGGGATATGCCCACGATAGGACGCCAGTCCACCACCGGACACTGTGGGTAATTTAGCCTGCGAGCCAATTAACCTATGCAGCAGCATGTTTTTGGACTGTGCGAGGAAACCGGAGTGCCCGGCGAAAACCCACGCGGACACGGGGAGAGAACTCGCAAACTCCACACAGAAAGGCACCCGAGCCCAGATTCGAACCCGGGAACTTCTTGCTGTGAGGAGGCGACAGCGCTACCCACTGGGCCACCGTGCCGCCCCAGAGTAGATCGATTAAAGTAAAATAATGGCTAGAAACCAATGGACATAAAATAACGGACAGTTCCCTTTCAGCCTCTGCTCGTGTAACCCCATCTTCCCACACGTGTCCTTCACAGAAAACAAAGCCATCCGCTATGGCCCAGGAACCCGACAATGTTCATTTTCAATTAGCTGCTCTGCTCTGTACTAAATGACTCACCGCGCAAGCACAATACTAGACACCCAATTAAAATCGTATGAGGGCTTATTATAAAATTGGGATTAAAAATGTTACAATACATCTGACAGTTGTTTATACGTGTTTAAAATCTTCATTTAATAGGAAGCACGGACTTACGTGACAATCGTTTCTGTAATATACCACCATACATTATGATTGTGCAGTGTTGTGCATTACCTGATAACCGTACAGATTTCAAAATACATGAAGATGCTATATATTATGGAATAAATGACTGCCTTTAAATATATATGAACCCCAAAATGTATTTTTATGACTATTAAGAAATGGGGGAAACCATTGACAACTTGGGAAGGCCTGTATCCAGCAGTGGATAGATCATGGCTGCTGACAGTGTTTGAGCTGTAGCATCAAGAACCCAGCCAGCTATATCAGTCGTATAATGGTGAGATTATTTTGACATGAAACTCAAGCACGTCATAGCACGAGAAGCTCATAACGTTGCATGTTATGAAACTACGAACCGCTTGGATGAATACAAAAGTATATAAAATCACGGGTAAAGGAATACGATGGTCTCATCTCATCTCATTATCTGAAACCGCTTAATCCTATATAGGGTCACGGTGAGCCGGAGCCTATCCCGGAAACACAGGGCGTAAGGCAGGAATACACCCGACGACGGGACGCCAGTCCATCGCTGGGAATACGACAGTAAGTCAGACAATATACTTGATGGGCACTCTGCGGGATTGGCCACCATTCAGAGTCACATGCTTAAGTTTGAAGTGGATAAACAACAAGCTGCTCATTTCACTTCCAGAAGAAGCTACCAACACTGAATAATAATAATAATTGCACTTGTAGAGCGCTTTTCACCCGAGGACCACAAAGCGTTGCACAGAGCTGCGGACTTGAAGCGAAACGTCAGACTCTGCTTCACAACATTCGGTACAACCCACAGACACACACACATCATAGCAATGCTATAGATTCTTAAACGGGCAATGGAGGTAAATAATAGCCAATGTCTACTAGATGGACACGACACTTCCAGCAAAGTGGGTTTTGCACGCAGATTTCCCTTCCAACTTTGGTGCACATTTTAATTGCTCATGATGTTACAGGTATGAACGAATAAGCTTAACTACTGTGCAAGCACATGGCTACAACTTTTCCAATTTTGGCCAAAAGGGAAAAAAAGATTACGTAACACTAGAAATCAATGAAAATCATTGATGAAGAGAGTGTTCATGAAAGAGTGCACTGAAAAACGTCTCAAGATAAAGGAAGACATAAACGTTCACCGCCACTGGCAAATGACAATAAAATACTTGTCGCCAGGATTCATGACACTGGGATCAAAACACCCACTCACACCATGGAGACGAGACACAAACAGAGAGCGCAAGCCATTTAGAGAAATGCATGCTGTTTGCCCGGCAATGGACTGGCGTCCCGTCGTCGGGTGTATTCCTGCCTTGCGCCCTGTGTTTCCGGGATAGGCTCCGGCTTCACCGTGACCCTATATAGGATTAAGCGGTTTCAGATAATGAGATGAGAGATGCTGTTTGCGTCCAACTGGTATACTGACATCAGAGCAGAATTCCACAAACAGTAACTTTCACATATAAGAGTAGGAGGCGGCGATGGACTGGCGTCCCATCGTCGGTATATCCTTGCCTTGCGCCCTGTGTCTGCCGGGATAGGCTCCGGCTTCACCGTGACCCTGTATAGGACTAAGCGGTTTCAGACAATGAGATGAGATGAGAGTAGGAGGTTTTACCGTATCTGGCGATTATGCAGGTGTTAAGATCCCAAACACCACAATAGATACATTTCACAATGCGTCCAGTTTGCAAAAGCCACACACACTAGTGGCAAAATATGCAAACAGGTAGCTTTGATAACCTATGCATTGTCCTTCAACTGACCGACCTTCACCTGGCAGTGGCTTCCTTTTGAGCCTATTTGCCGGTGTCAGCCGTTGCCAAAAGGCAGTCAGCTCAGGACAATGCAGCATCAATGCTTTATAGCTTAGGTGGAGCTGTTAACGCTATGGCTACTTTTTTTGCCAGTTTACATATATAAGAGTAGGAGGTTTTACCGTATCTGGCGATTATGCAGGTGTTAAGATCTTAAGATCTTAAGTACCCATAGTAACGTTCACGCTCAAAGCTCTAGCAACGGCGTGTTTCGTGCCAGCCACTCTGAATGTTCATTAATGTTTGCCACTTGTCGTTACGCAGGCGCTGAATCAATTATTTACCTCTACCAACCGGAAAAGCTGGAAAAGTGGCAAGTCGACTGATTATGGATACCAGTTCCACGGATAGTAAGAATAATAGAATTTATTTATGATGCGCGCGACAAGTCCGTACCTGGTCGTGGATGAGACACAGGTTCGGAGACGTAGCAAGGAAACCGCAGGGGGGGGAGGAGGAAGGCGGGTCAACCGGCGCCAGCCTGCCAGACACTGCTTTCCCACGTATTATATTGTGGGAGGACACAGGAGGAGAGGCTGGAGAAAATCCACGCACAACAGGAGGGGAGCGCACAATCTCCACACAGAAAGGCACCTGAGGTGGGAATCAAACCGCTGCGGGAAGGCTTATTTTTACTTCTGTTGTGAAGCGCAGATATTACCACTGCACACTTTCCCCGTTGTCCTCACAAACGCAATTCCCGTTTTGATCGAAGTGCTTTCACTCGTTCAGAAATGTTGCCACAATTTACGCACTTGTTACCAGTTTTGAGAATCCTTCGACCAGAAGTGACTTTTTTTCTCTCTCTCTCTCTCTCTCTGAGCCACCCACTGAAAATGAAGCAAAAATAAAATCACAGCAAAAAAAAATAACAGCTCCTTGCTCTTCTCATGCACAGGTGCACAAGGACGATGCCATCGGTAAAACATAGAAATTATCTGAAATCCAACAGAAAAACATAGACAGAGAAACAACACTTGATTATCAGGTTCATGCTCCATTCACTATTAGCGTCATTATCTCATCTCATTGTCAGAAATCGCTTCGTCTTGTACAGGATCGCGGTGAGCCGGAGTCTATCCCCGCAGACACAGGCCGCAAGGCAGGGATATACCCACGATTGGACGCCAGTTCATCATCGGGCATCGCGGGCAATTTAGTCTGCAAGCCAATTAACCTGTGCAGCAGCGTGTTTTTTGGACTGTGGGAGGAAACCTGAGTGCCCGAAGAAAACCCACGCGGACACGGGGAGAGAGAACATGCAAAGTCCATACAGAAAGGCACCCGAGCCGAGATTCGAACCCGGAGCCTTCTTGCCGTGAGGAGGCGACAGCGCTAGCCCACTGGGCCACCGTGCCGCCCGTCTCATTATCAATACCTGCTTATGTAATGATGTAAGTTTTCACGGCTCGATGCATGATGATTGCTTCGAAGCGAGAGGAAGCGGTCGACGCGGCTGTCCCGAGACAACAGCTTTTCGAAGCAATCACAGTACCTGCTTTGTCCAGGACAGGGTCGAGGGGGGAGGCAAAGCCTATCCCGGCAGACAGAGGGCGCAAGGCGGGGCTATACCCGAGATATGATGCCAGTAGATCACAGGGCACTGAAGTAAATGTACTCAGCAGGACAATTAATCTAGACAGCAGCGTGTTTTTGGACGCTGGGAGGAAACCGGAGCACCTGCAAAAACCCACGCGGACGCAGGGAGCCCACGCAAATTCCACACAGCAAGGCACCCGTACCGGGAGTTGAACCACGGCCCTTCTTGCTGTGAGGCTACAGCGCTACTCACTGCTCCACCACGCCGCGTCCCATTCACTGTGAATTAAAAAATACATATATCATGGATATAACTTCCAGAGCTATATTTTTGTTGCTTATTAGAATTATCATGATATAATTGCTTCATTCAAAATTGAGGCAAATAACCTAGAGATGAGGAAATGATTGTTGAAAGTGCGATACCATTTATTAAGTTTAGTTAATATCTGACACAAAGTGTGCGTTTTGTTTTCCTCACTGTGAAAAGTTGTACTGCATGAAATTAAATTTTCAAGCTATGAGATGGCAAACATGGACCACAGCACAACGCACTTTTTTTTAACTCAATGCCTTGCTACGTAAAAATAATATTGAATTAACATCCGTTTACTGGTGGGTCAACCAGATCATGAAGATATCACAAAGGCACAGCGGAGATAAGCAGCATAACAACACTGCAAAGTTGTTTACAGAATTACTGGTATTGATATGAATGTCAGAGCAGGTTTCGGAACAGATAACAAAATGCATTAGAAATGTTCACTAAGCGAGGCAAACTCCAGGCTATTGTGAAGATTACCATAGCTTGATGTAAGACTAAGAAAGTTGGCACCACTGCTGGGATCATGCACATAAACGTTCTGCAGAATGTCAGACATCTACTCAACTGAAGGAATGCGAATGTTTAATACTGCACACCCAAAGCATTTCCACAACTATGTAGGTTTCGCCAGTGCACTTCTGTGTTGGTTCTGCTCTTGAATTTAAAACAACCTCTTATACTTTCACAACGCGGATGAGGTTCTTGCTCACTCTGTGATGCGCCTCCTCCCCCCCTCTCGGCAAAAATCACCGCAAATTGCATTGTCGATCATGATTTACTGATGACACCCAATTCTACATCACCACTCATTAATCTGCCCTGACAGTCGCTCATATTTGATTAGTTCTAACTTCGTCCAGTTTAAGGTTTCCAAACAACCAGAAGTACAAAAATACTCCACTCTGAGCGTTCGCCTTCTGAGTTGTGACAACGTGTGTGTGTGTGATTGATTTGAGCGAGCACTCTCTTAACGTCACATCACACCTTCATCTGTCCTACCTCTACTACATCCACCATTCCGTTAAACTCCCAGTGAGACACTCGTATGTGGCTGAATCACATGCCAACTCGACTATAGAAATGCTCTCCCCTCTCGTCTCTCTAAATCCCTCATCTGCAAATGCTTTGTTCGACACCATGTCCGATGAGTTGTTCCACGAGCAGAGGAGCTTCTTTAGAATATGAATAGATCAGTCAGAAACAAGATGCGGTACAAATCGTAAACGCATCACAGCACACGAACTTAAACACACCACAGCTGTTTAGGTTGTAACGCAAAAGTAGAATTACCTTTACCATTACAATTGATAAGCAACTAAAAATATAAATTTTCTGCAACTGGGAGCATATGTGATGCGCAAAGTGAAAGTGCATTGTACATCGTTAGAGGGATCAACAGCAGATCATTTGAAACCAAGACATACCAATCACTCACGAGAGAAAACAACACAAAATACATTTCGTTGGCTCATTAGGAAAGCCTCCAATTCAGGTAATAACACAAAGGCAGGCATTGTGCTTTGTCACACTTTTGTTCACTCCACGGATGCTCCCACAAGCTACGGAGCCATTGAGACGGTTTGCTAATATTTGGTCAAATCAATGTCAGGCTGACAACACCGTGCTGTGCGCAATTTGTGGATTAATCTCGTTGCCCAAACTTAATATACATCGCAAACTGTAACACTGGAGCCAGCGCATGAGCACAGTGTGTATTCAACAGCTGATTCAACCTCGAACGATACAAAAAGCCAAGGTTTAACATTAACTTGAAGTGAAAATGTCAGTGCTGGTATAGGTGACTGGCAAAGTATTGTGTAAGAGATAACACTGGGACGGTTTACGCCATAGTACTGAAGTGAACATATTTTATCAAAAGTATGGACATTCTTAAACTGAGTAATCACAATAACATTTGTATCATGCACATATATTGGCCAAGCACACGTTTGTTCTGCACCGCTATAATGATAGAAAACAAACCAACTGTACTCAATGATTGTCTCTGAAGTTTACGGAAAGATCTTTTTGTAAAAATTTCAAACAGCAGCCTTCACGACTTTGGAGCTATATTGACATGTACACTCATCACAACAGGTCAGCGTGCATTTGTGCCCTCGAGTAATGCATTACTTGTTTATTGCACATATTGTGGACTTCGCAACACCTTGAACCAAACCCAAGTTCATCCGAGTACATTGCCATGCCAATGGCCAGAGACGTGGCTGAAGCTTTGGTCGGACAGATTATTAGGTTCACCGGTGAACAGGGTAAAAGAAAACGCCCGCAAACATTCGACGCTAGGTAGTTATAATAAACAGCACATTGTTTTATCCACACTACTGTGAGGACAAGACTGTTATGCTGACAGGTGAATCACGTATACGCAGAGTGTGGGAAGAGTGCACAATCAAACCAGCTTGCTGCTTCTGCATCCTCTTACACTCGAGACGGATGATTGAACCATACTTTACCAAACAAGCCAGCTCAAATTGTCAAGAATTCAGATTAATTGAAGCCCCACACCAGCCCATCACCGACAGGCGAGTATTGGTGATGGGCACACCTTATACACCGAGACGTTATTACGATTGTAGTCGTGAGGTTAATCGATTGATGGAACGGGCTCCACCATATTGTGGCGTTATCCATTCGTGTTACAAAATTAAACTTATGCAAATATGTGCACAAGTTGACTGTAACCGCACTCTGTGGAACTTGCGAGCAGTCCGACTGCTGGCTCCTTGGGCAACACGCGTGTGTTTGCGCAACAACTGCAGACAGATGTCCGTGCACAGGTGGGCGACTCTCACCTGGCTCTCCTTGTCTTTGGCTTTTGCGGACGCGGCTGCGTCCCGTGCAGGAATGACGGATATCTGATGGAGAGGCATCACGTTGGAGTCTCTCGCGCAACGCGGCGAGACGGAATCACTCTGCGCTCGGTAAGACGACCATCACTCACGGCCCGATTCCTCCTCGTGCCTCCTCAGCGCCGGGCGCCGCTCCTCCACCCTGGCCCCGTCACCGCCCGCTGTGTGTCGGTCACGTACGTGGGGGCACACCTTCCCGAACAAAGGCTGCGCTCTAGGCAGGCGAACCATCACAGCGCATTTTTTTTGTTGGCGTGAATAATTCTCGTTGCAGGTTGCAAATAACAGCGTCGCCCAGTGATGTTTGCTTTTCGTTTGTTCAAAGCGGAACAATGCGCGCTGCCAGCTCGCCTTCTCCGACTATCGCCCTGTGTTCCTCGTTGGAGATGATTCGCACTTCAGTTCCCACGACTTCGCCGCTCGTAAATGACGGGTCGATGCATATTTGTTGCTCGGTATCTTGCGCGGACGGTGCACGCTCAATCCAACAAGATGCCCTTGGTTAATAATGTGGTCGTCTTGGGGCGATTCAGCCTCTAACCGCAGTCGGGCTGCACTGCGTTCGCGCACGGAGGCGCACGGACGCGACTGCCGCCGCTCTCTTCTCTGGGCTCAGCCCCTGCAGACGAGAGAGCGAGAGAGAGAGAGAGAAATATCCCATGCGGAGTCACACAAAAGAAAAACACTTTGCTGACAAAAGCATGTGATAAGACTCTTCAAGGCATGAACAAGCGGTCGAGATAAATCTCAATTCACAGGAGACTTTTGTTTCTTAACCGTTTCTCCCCCTCTGAATTGCATGAGCATGCATAATGTAAAGGGTATTTTTTTACGCAGTCAAGAGATTTATCAGCTCATTAACACGGCTGTTCTCAATATGTGCGGGTTATTTAATTATATTGTAAGAGCTGCCTTTAATGCAATACACAATGGAAAATGTGATTGCCAATAAACCAAAACACCCTATAAAGATAAGCCTACTTTAATGATAATTCAAGGTACTTGTGACCAGAGCTAGACAACTGACCGATTACATTTACAAAAACTATAACTGTGATTATGGTTATGGAGGTGTATGATAATGCCAAAGAGGATGACAACGCTATGGTGATGCTCATTAAGAACTTGGAGTCATATCATTAGAAGAGTTTCTTTTCATTTAAACCATTGCATAACAGGTTGCTTTTTCAAGTACGGTTTCAGTATCACGAGAATTACTCTAATTTAAAATCTCATTCATTGCAAGTTGATTACATCGTTCATTAGCTGGTTTCATCTGAAAATCTGGCAACAGCCTCGCTTTTATCACGGGTGCGTCTGTTTTGTTTACAGCCACTCTGAGATCTGCCCAAACCAGGTTCTGCGGTGCAGTACTACAGTTGCCCAGACACTCAGTGCTACAGTTGGCCAGACACTCAGTGCTACAGTTGCCCAGACACTCAGTGCTACAGTTGGCCAGACACTGTGACACGGGGAGCAGGCGATGCCTTTAATTGGACCTGCAAGCAATTAACAACTACAGAAAGCAATTCCACTGAATGTGGCGATTTGCTTTCCATCATAAACATTTATTTTTCCTGCAGTAGTGTTATGACATCCGGACATGGCATGAGAACACTCCGCCCTGTGCGTGTGTGTGTGTATAATCACGCGCTATCTAACGAACGGCATGTTTGCTAAGTGTCCAAAAATATAATAGTGATTGCGGCAGGTTTATTTATGCATGCAAATGTATGGTGTATGCTAGAAGAGGGAAAGTCCACGTAAAAAGATGGCACAGAATCTGAGACGACCATGCTCTTTGGCTCTGGCTTCAAGCACTGGCGTGGGTGGCTGCGACAAACACTCTGCACACTCGCTCTTCATCTTGTCCCGGTGCTGGCTGCACCATGCCAAGACAGGCTTTGGTGGCTGAAACAGCAACCGTACCATTTGTTACATATATATTAAGCTGTATATGCTCATGAGAGTACACATATGGGGCCATCTGCGTGTACGCTAGCAGTGTGTCAACGGCATCGTATCCAGAAATAGCACCAGCCAAGACCCATCAAATCTGCTGGTCGGGGAGACTGGGTTAACAATGCAACGTTTGGATCGATTGGAATAAAAATTGGATTGTAACGTAATCATTGCATCAGATTATGTACAATCTATTAAAAAGCTATATTGATTTCTCTCCTATAAAAACAGTTCAATTATTAGAAAATGCGTTCAGCTGCAGTGATTCCAATATTAAAACGTGGTTAATCACTCCACATCGAAAACAAACGTCTCAATATCATACTGAGAGCTGCTTTCCATAGCTGTTATTTTCGGCTAGCCATGTCGAGTGTCTCGCCTCTCTAGTTTGCAATGTTTCACACCCCACATTAGAGGCTCTTAAGAGCAATTCTCAGTACTAAAAGAGTCATTGCAGACTAATGAAAATAGCACTTTATTTTGTCCTGCCTTGTGGAATATGGAAAATCCAAAGCGTTAAATAATAATCAAGTCACGACGCATCCCACTCACAGTACATTGATTCATCACAATTTGGAACACGAAACAATTCAGCCATCTATTATTGCTGTTTCACGTTTACCATCTCATTTACTCTGCTCTTATTTTCCATATATTCATTAGCCTTAATGCAACATGCCTGACTTGAATCCATCAGATATTGTGCAGTCTCAGAACATCGATGCAATGCACGCATAATCCAATTAATTGATTCCCATTAATGAGTCAAGCCGAGCCCATTACCAGGCAGGTATCATGGGGCAACACGTGCTGTGATTGTTTTCATTATTTATTATTGTTAATTATTACTATTATTTTGCAGATGCTTTTGTCCATGTTAAGTCTGGATTTTGGAGTACTTTTAAGGAAAGATTGTTCCCTTCAATGGTTTTGGTATGCATAATGGGACTGTTAATTAGGGAACTTCCATAATAAGTCTCTTAGTAGTTGTCCGTTATTATTGTGGTCAATTACTGATTTAACCAGTTCAATTCTAATAGTATAAAGTCGAATTTAAACCATTCCAGATTAGATCGTCTGACTTGTTCTATTCGGTTCCGTGGAATCGTGAATGGGAATGGTTTCATGCAGATTATTATTTTGGAACGCATCTCGTCCAAATTGTACGGAATTTAAAAAAACACATGCACTGGGTGCTTTTAAAAGAAACACCAATGCAAAGGTGGCTTTGTGGCTTGGGGGTCAGAGAGCAGATGTGATGCTACTGAATCCAGTCTGTGATTATGCTGAGGTTCTCAAGTGTAGTGAGCCGGTAGTCTGAGCGAGGTCACCAATAATTGCACAAAAAATCCTATCACAGAATTTCTACTTTTGAACCGTGCTGAAATTTTCAGCTCTGTGAATATAAATCACTTCGACTGTTATGGGATGAACATTATTCACAAATGCAGAGTTTGTGGGAAAGTGCTGCTTTCACATGGAGGGATCTTAGAGGCAAGTTTGTAATATCTGCTTATGTGTGTCGTTCTCTATCTTGCTATAGATCCAAATTAATTCTCCATCTCGTGACATGACAATGATCGGGATCAAATTCGGGAAAACGTTTTATTCATGCATTTTTTTTCCAAAAGCTTACTAACACGATGTTGCACGCATTATCACTTCAGTATCAGTATCCACTTCATCCTGTACAGGGTCGCAGAGGGCCTGAGCCAGTCCCGGCAGACACAGGGCGCAAGGCGGGGCTATACCCAGGATGTGACGCCAGTACATCACAGGGCACTTTTGGGGGGCAATTTACTCAACAGGCCAATTCATTTTAATTTGAAGACTTTCGTGACCAACGTTATCGATGATTCCATTTCTCTGAGTCAGGTCACGCAATATTTTTTTTTTGCGTGACCAGATCCAGAGGTCAATAAATCTAGGCAGCAGCGTGTCTTTGGACGGTGGGAGTTAACCAGAGTACCCCACAAAAACCCACGCACACACGCAGCGAACACGCAAACTCCACACAGAAAGGCACCATAGCCGGGAACAGAACCCGAGCCGGGAACAGAACCCGAGCCGGGAACAGAACCCGGGTCTTCTTGCTGTGAGGCGACAGCGCTACCCACCGCGCCACCGCGCCACCCTGCTGCACACATTTTCTACAGGATAAAAACTATTTTTCATCCATCGTCAGTGACCAATAAAATCGCTCCCCAGTGTGATCCTGCAGTTACTGAAGGTCATGTGATCTGTATCATGTGCACACAATTTTTTTATTTTCCATAAAGTTACGAATCATTTCATGGCGCAAATAAATGTATTGCAACTGCAATCGTAATTATATGAATGCAAAAATATAAAATATATTTCAGATCTGAAAAAGAGGTACCCGAGGTGATTTCCTCATGTACATGCTCAGTGTTTTTTTTTTCACAGACTTGAAATATAAGCTTTGGCTGGGGAATTGTGTACATGTTGTGAATGTGATATGCATGTGATTCTGTTAGCCTCATTCATGGCCATGGCATTTGTTGTTTTCCATTTAGGACCTCTCTAACCCAGGTTTGAGTATGTAAAGATTGTCAGATTCAGATTTGTTTCACGTTTAGAAATATATTATTTATATTGTAGCAACGAGTCCAAAACAATGTGATAAAGTATTGTAAAACTGTCAAAAGTTTAACTATTAACAGCCCTCTCAAACCTTACTCCCTGGAAACACCTCGCCAGACATCGAAGACGTAGGAATGCAATTTCAAGTTATTGTTAAGCTAGAGGTGGGAGCAAATTTTGTTAAATTGGCTTTAAAGGAAGACAATGGACCCCGAGGAAGAGAGAAGAGAGATCCCGGAGGAGAGAATACGAAAAAGACATATCACTCAGTCACAAGTACTCAAGAACGCTGTAAGATAATAATAATAATTGCACTTCTAGAGCGTTTGTCACCCGGCACATTAATAACAACGGCATGTTGTTTTTGTTGCTGACATGCCGTTCTCTCCACAGCTCTGTGCAGCGCTTTGTGACCCTCGGGTGAAAAGCGCTCTAGAAGTGCAAATATTGTTTGCCAATTGAGCTTTTAGAAGCCATCTTTATAGCTATTTTTTTTTAAAGTAAGCAGGATGTGGCAGGACAAGTCACCAACAAGGATGATAACGGCTCATCAAGAAGAATGACAGTGGCAGCTAAGTGGGGGAATATAACCAAGAGGACCGTTACCAACCAGATGGAGTGATGTGTTCAGCTTGTGCGCAAGTATTATTTGTATTTACATGAACAGTAAGGGAATTTTCAACAAATTGTTTAATTACTAAAGCTCGCTGGCTCCTTCCAGATTAAGTATAGAATATGGATGTGTTGGTGATTGGTTATAAGTTACCATTTGCACATCGGTTTTTGGGTACATAAATCCAAGGTATAATTACACACAATCCCATTTGTCTAGCTGACCAGGATACGTTTACTGTTCAACGCATTTCGAATTAAACGCACCAGGCATGCTCGCATTTGTGTACAACAACAAAAAAATGTCTCCAGTATCCACCATACAGGGGTGATAAAAGCAAAGCCCTTGCAAAATACCGCTCTTGTTTCAAAGTACTTGGCAAAGGCTCACATCCTCAGATATGCTTAATAGAACCCATGTGTCTGGCCCATCGCTGTGAAAATGAGTCAGGCGCTGCACGCACACAGCAACATCGCTTTGCCTCACTGCTGGATCCTCAGGCACTGCGTCGTGGACAGGTTCATTACCACGCAGTGGCACTCCGTGAACACAGAACTGTGAGCGTTGGCGATCAAACTGTCACCCGTGGCAGAGGTTTTGATAGAAATGCTGGCGCGTTTAGCTAACTCACGGACTATACTGCGTTTTACGAGATCGCACAGGTCCCGGGGTAGATCTGATATAAAGTCAAATTGCGCATGTTTAAAGAATATCTATCTGTGCATGATCTAATGTCATAAGATTCACAGGTATCTTACTTTATCATCGTCACCTTCGACCGCCGTTTGTAAACCAGGTATGTGGTACAAAGAAAGGCCATTGCACAAAACGCCTCCGACTTCATATATTTATTATTTTAAGGCAGTCTCATCTCATCTGTCAGAAACCCCTTAGTCCTGCACAGGGTTGCGGTGAGCCGGAGCCTATCTCGGCAGACACAGGGCGCAAGGCAGGAATACACCTACGATAGGACGCCAGTCCATCACCGGGCACTGCGGGCAATTTAGTCTGCAAGCCAATTAACCTATGCAGCAGCATGTTTTTTGGACTGTCGGAGGAAACCGGAGTGCCCGGCGGAAACCCACGCAGACACGGGGAGAGAACTCGCAAATTCCACACAGAAAGGCACCCGAGCCGAGATTCGAACCCGGGACCTTCTTGCTGTGAGGCGACAGCGCTACCGACTGGGTCACCGTACGATTTTAAGGCAGTGCTCTTGACAAATGTGGTGAGTGTTTTGTATAGCTATGTTCTGTAATAGCGTTAATATTTTTTAAAGTTGCAATTCACAAGTAATTTATGTTGTTACTGTAATGGGTTCAATAAGCTATAAGATGCAGAGTAATTGCAATGCCTATTTTGCTAAACATTGCGATATGGTTACAATTGCTCATAAAAAATGTATGTTTCCTAAAAATATTCATGGAATGACACTTTGGAATTAAAGTTATGCTTTTAAACATTTTCCAACGCAGTCTACTTCACAGCGGTTCCTACACCAATAACAATTAGTTTTATGAAAACTGGGAGGCACGAACGTGATCGAGAACATATTTATAAATACCGTGTGCAGACTCGTGTACGCATGTTGCTTGCAGGGCCGCCTTTCTTTTCTATGCTACGAAATGGTTTAAATCATTCATGCGTGTGCACAATTTTCCTTAAATACTTCCAGTATAAAAAAAAATGGTCATCTGCCTGATGAACCGTGCAAACACTGTCAATCACTGGCCTCTGCCGTAGCGGCTC
>JAZEWT010000012.1:20106392-20145364 GCA_036362905.1 Mordacia mordax
ATTCTCAGACACTGAGAGTAATGACAGGTTTACAAGGCGGTTTCTTGGCTTAGCGGCAGCTAAGGTCACCAACCATACTTAGTCTCCTCTTCATGAAAATACTTTTAATATTGATCTTTCAAACATATATGTTAAGTTGATGATTCACTCATGTTTTAAATTAGCAGACTGATTAAAATAATACCACGTTTTGAGTCTTCGAAAATGGAAAATTAAGAATTTGGTGTTTTAGCCAAATTACCATTTTGTGGCAGCACTGACGTTTATAGATTTTTCAACGCGTTTTGATTTCGCAGGTTGGTTTTTGCGGGCAATATTTTGATTCGTAATTGACTATTTGGCCAGACCACTTAATGGCAAGGTCTAATAGTCACTGGGTTTGTCGCTGCTCTGCCCATACATCTGGACACACTTGGAGACACTGTCACGCACGTGACACCGATTCTCGTAAACCTCACAGACTGTAGACACGACGAGTCACGGCTTGGTGGAAGAAGGCCGCGAGGCACTGTGAGCACGGTGCTGGAGGAGCATCCACACCGAGCTCCCACTTTCCACGAAGGCAAAGATTCCCCGTGTAGCCTTAACAGATTCGGGTCAAGTGCACGTATTAAGGCCAGCGTGGCATTCGAGGTGGTGGATAGTCAGCACCAGCGTGGCATTCGATGTTTACACACTGCCGCAGGTAACTCATATGAGGCTGAATCGACCTAGGGGAGGTTCAGAGCCGGTTCAGAAGACCCACCAGCTCGGATGAGTGGCTGGTGCTTTACAATAATAAAGCAGAGTACGACGATTCGCTGTGGACTGAGGCCAGGTTGGATATGTGACTACATGGTCGGATGTGCGAACGTCCATCACTTCAGTATCAGTACCCGCTTAATCTTGTACGGGGTCGTGGGGGGTCAGAGCCTATCCCGGCACACACAGGGCGCTAGGCGGGGCTGTATCCAGGATGTGACGCCAGTACACGATAGGCACTTTATTTGGGGCAATTTACTCGGCAGGACAATTTAGTAATTGCATTTATAGAGCGCTTTTCACCCACCTAAACACAGCGTGTTTTTGGACGGTGGGAGGAAGCCGGAGTACCAGGCGAAAACCCACTCGGACACGGGGAGAGAACACGCAAACTTCACACAGAAGGGCGCCCGCGCCAGGTACCGAACCCGGGAGTTCTTGCTGTAAGGCAGCAAGCGCTACTCACTGCGCGACCGCGTTGCCAGAACATTCATAGAAATCTAATGTTTTTCTTTATTTTTCAACACCTTACCATGTTCGCATATTCGACCGCGTAAACATACCCACACAAACATTCAAAAACAAAAATATTCCCCATTTAGCCTTTACAAACTATAAGGTCAAGTGCCATTAGCGAGCACCTATGGAGGTCGACACGGCATATGAGTGGGTGGGTAACCACCCCCCGGCCGCCTTTGTTTCCCTAGTGGAAATGTTTACACATTGTACGAGGTACGAATTTGAGGCTGAGTCGACCTAGGGGAGACCCAGGACTGATTCAAAACATTGTCTCTGGTGTTGGCCGTGAGTCAGATTCGAACGCAGATCGCCAGGTTTGTAACCCACACACATAAACACGCGCACATGGACATACACATGCATAGATACTCGGACAAATTCACGCATGTCTAATAGTAATTGCATTTATAGAGCGCTTTTCACCCGAGGGTCACAAAGCGATACACACGTGCACTGATTCTCCGTGTAAACGTATGGGTTATTAACGTAAGTCATGGGCTGGTGGAGGTGGGTTCGGAAGGAAGGGAACCCAGTGCCGTGAGGTTTTTTTTTTACTGTCATGGCTAACACAAGTGACTAATTAAATATAAAGTGATGCTGGATCACAGGACTTCAACTCATATAATACTAGCGTATTGAAATAAGTTCCAACAACCCGACGACAGACATGGCATGGCAACGCCTTCAGTAACATCTTTGCCATATCTAATAACGCCAAAGCCAATTAGCACTACAATCCCCCACTTGCGGAAGGCAAAGGAATTCTCATATACAAAAGCACGTGTGTGAAACAGAGAGGGCCCAAACGTGCATCCTGTCACTTGGTGTGAGCATGTTGACATTTAGAAACACTGGCCAGATTTCTTCAACTACTGATTAGCTGCATTTTTGCAGACTGGATGACAATTGTAATGAAATCCATTATTTTTTGGGTCAGGTCACGTAAAAAATTATCACCCGACACGGCCAATCAGCAAGGAGTTGTCACGTTGAACAGAAGACGCGCCAATTTCTTTACAATCTCAGCACACCGGTGTGTTGAAAAGCGACCCCACAATATTTAACAAAACATTTAATGTACGACGTTTCGCTGACAACAACGTTCAGTATCATCAGGCACCCGTGCTGATTGGCCGTG
This sequence comes from Mordacia mordax, assembly GCA_036362905.1. Lineage (NCBI taxonomy): Eukaryota > Metazoa > Chordata > Hyperoartia > Petromyzontiformes > Petromyzontidae > Mordacia > Mordacia mordax. Next base: position 20,108,791 of record JAZEWT010000012.1, read on the forward strand.
TCGGGTGGTGGAGGGTTAAACGACACTATTTTATGATTTATAATTTTTTACGTGACCTGACCCAAAAAATGGATTTCATTGATAATATTGATCACGAAAGCCTTCGAATTGGATGACAATTATTTATCAGAGAAATAAAAACGTAGTGTGGCACACTCAATATGTTAATTTTTCCTATGAAACAAAAATTACACAAAAGTGTTCAACAAACACAATGTGAATCAGGCCCTCTCTCCGTGTAAACATATTTTTTTCTTGAATAAGGTTAGTTAACCAAACTGTCAATTCCATTAATTTATTCTATTCCATTTAAAAAATATATACTTTCCAGTCCATAAAGCATCGGCAGCAAACTCTTAAGTCATCAGGAGCAGACATTTGTCAAGTTTCTTGGTGACATTTGCGGTAGAAAAACCACACACGTAATTACATTTTAAAACCAATGAGTGATGTTGATATATTTAATGAGCCCAATTAGAAGCCAACTCAATGGCAATGGGGACAATGAGGCATCAGCCCACATTTTCTCTGTACAAGTTCTCCCAGTTTTGTTTTTCAGTTGAAAAGCACATTTTTTTAAAACGTGTATGATGGAGATTATTCTTGGCCCAGCATAGTCTGGCATTATTTTCTCTATTTCATTATTAATTATGATCTGTGGAAAGTACGTCGTTGCAAATAAAGTGTAGTTTTCAGATAATATTCTGTACATAAACCCGACTACCAGTATATATAGCATTTTATCACTTAAATCGAAACAACAAGTGTGATCACTCAGCTCATCCACTCCGATTATTTTTAAGGTGAAATGAGATTCTAAATAAGATTGTTGAAACAGCTATCACATTAAAACTAGTCGGAGTACCAATTTGGGAAGGAAAGCTACTTGTTAAAATCATGACATGGCTCGAATTCCTCTTGCTACTGAACACATTTATGCTTCGATTAATGTGTGGTGCCCTCTCAACATACCGTGGTGCAGGAAATTCTGATTAACAGTATTAATTCTGTGCGTTTGACATCAAAATGTCAAAGATGATATATTTACGCCTGCAGTGGAGACTTCCAAAAAGTTAAAGAAACTTGAACTCAATATGCAAATTCCAACTTCAGTTCTGGAGAATATTATTTTACATAGAATTTATTTCATGACCTTTGAAACATCCCGCTGAAGCACATTTTTGTTTCTAATGAGAAAATACAAAAATAGACTTTTGAAATTCGTCATAGTTTCCTGTTTATATCTAAAACTGTGACGTGGTCCTAAAGGTCCTGATGGCGGGAAGTCGATAATTACCTGTACGCGAGATAGCAAACTCCACACACGGTTGGGGAACGATATTCAGAATGGGCCCAAATTGAATCGAGTCATTGTGGTGGCTGCCTTGATATAAATTTGATGAAAATAAAATGCCATGTACCAAAGATAATGCTAGGAAACAAACAATTTGCAAATTTGCCCAAAATACAATCATAATACTTGGCTAAGCACAGCCATCTATTGAAAGTTCCTGCGGAACATTTTAGCTTCCTTCCGTGGCTTTTGCCCACAGCAGGGTAACATTAGAAAGCTGTAACCGTGGAGTGCTGATTACGATTACAATTCATTGCTATATTTCAACCTGCAATATGTGTCACACAAAACGTGTACATTTTACAGATAGTTCAGTAATTTTTTTCAAAATAAATATATTACTAGGGCGGCGCGGTGGCCCAGTGGTTAGCGCTGACGCCTCACAGCAAGAAGGTCCCGGGTTCGAATCTCTCGGCTCGGGTGCCTTTCTGTGTGGAGTTTGCATGCTCTCCCCGTGTCCGCGTAGGTTTTCGCCGGGCACTCCGGTTTCCTCCCACAGTCCAAAAGCATGCTCCTGGATAGGTTGATTGGCTCGCAGACTAAAATTGTCCCGCAATGCCCGGCGATGGACTGGCGTCCCGTCGTCGGGTGTATTCCTGCCTTACGCCCTGTGTTTCCGGGATAGGCTCCGGCTCACCGTGACCCTATATAGGATTAAGCGGTTTCAGATAATGAGATGAGATGAGAAATATATTACTGTACTTTCAATCTACCAGTCTATACATTAGATGTGGTTTAATGCTACAGAATGTGTTTAAATGCAAATCTTATGACAATACATCTTGTAATTTTCATTGCATTGCTTAAATCTCAGTGATGGTCTTGAAACTGAAAAATGGTTTTGAATCTCATCTCATCTCATTGTCAGAAACCGCTTAGTTCTGTACAGGGTCGCAGTGAGCCGGGGCCTATCCCGGCAGACACAGGATGCAAGGCAGGGATATACCCACGATCGGACGCCAGTCCATCACCAGGCACTGCGGGCAATTTAGTCTGCGAGCTAATTAACCTATGCAGCAGCATGTTTTTGGACTGTGGGAGGAAAACGGAGTGCCCGGCGAAAACCCACGCGGACACGGGGAGAAAACATGCAAACTCCACACAGAAAGGCGCCCTAGCCGAGATTCGAACCCGGGTTCTTCTTGCTGTGAGGCGACAGCGCCTCCCACTGGGAAACCGTGCCGCCATGGTTTTGAATGCTTCATTTATTAAGGTTAAGTAGAGCTTCCCTGAATGGAAATGTTTACTATGCATAATACTCCATTTCACAATCTTCAAAAGCTAAGGGTAATAGTATTTTAGAAAATGTGTTATTTATTATAAAATGCATGTAGGGATTGGCACATCTTTTCTTTAAATGCAAAACCAAATTGGCACCCACTCCAGACTCAAGAACTTCTTCAAAAGCAGTTCTTAAAATCCAATTTTCAGTTCTGTGTACCCTATATGCTGAGAGTACTGATTTCATATTTTCTTAGGAATCAATGAGCAAACATTCGTAATATTTTTTTAAAGAAATTTGGTCACAGTTTATCGGCAGCAGACCCACCGCAGGCTTAAGCTTGTCACTCTCAAGGGCAAGAGAAAATCTGTTGGAAAGAAACAGCTATAGAAATATTTTGTAAAATTCCAGTTGTGCATTTATCCCACTGTGAGTACGTGTTTTTTGGACTGGCAGAGTGCTGGAGGCACGGAATTATTCCGTTCATTAGATATAACGATCAACACCCATACAGGCCTACACGGGGACTTGTGCATGTTGCAGCACATTCACCCGACATGGTGTTCACTGCAAAAGGGGTAATTCTATGCAAAGGGTTATAATTGAGAAGGTATCCACATGACACCATGCCGTTATGTAATGCACTGTTAAGTTTACGTGACTGTCTGGTCTGAAATAAAGACAGGTGGATGTTATGTTAGGAATATTTGCAACCATTATACAGGTGTAAAATAAAAATCGCAAAACTAAATCTCACATGTTGTTTGCTGACGCATATTGCAATTTTGTAGTAGTATGAGCTCCTGTCGCGTCATTTCGCCTCATTAACTTGCATAGTTTGACCTTTGTGAGTCAAGATCTCAGTCTTGAAATGGACATTGACATCTTATGCAAAGGTTAATAACTTTAGTATAATGTGGTGCTTAAAAAGCATGCAGCTCTGCAGAGGAGACAATGACCTTGATGAATTAGTGGATTTTGACACCATGGCCTCGAAGTTGACAGCAGCTTGTTGTTCAGTGTCTCTCAAGGCTTTGTGTCTCTCAAGGACTTATTTATCTTGTTCTTCAAAACCGTACATTTATACCACTTACAACTAAATTTCCACTTTTAAAGCCGTTTTCTCCCACTGTGATTATTTCATTGTGCCAAAATATGGAAGTCACTTGGAACCAGGCATGGCGTGTATTGAGGTCTCTCTGGTTTTTTTCTGTGTTTATTTCCTCTGGTTGCATCCCGTAGTTTGATTTTCTCGAGATTGTTTTTAGCCATTTAATGCAACCTTACGTTTCAGTTAAATACGAACGTTTGATGATGTAAAACAACTGCAAACATGTACAGATATTTTAAAACCGTTCTTACAAGTTACATCATTCTTATAGAACATCCACCAGTTATTGTAACACCGTTACTTGTTAGGCTACAGACGTTTTAGTTATGACCTTTATCAGCAATTCTCACTTTGTGATACGCATATCCCTAGGGCTAAGTGTGACATTTCTTAGGGGTACAAGAGACAACAGGTTTAGCTTCGCGTATGGAAGTGTGAGAGATGGTGACGGCTTGGGCGGCTTTTATCCAGCAGTGGATTGAACATGGCTGATGATGATATACATGGAGTCAGCGTGATTATATCTTCATAAGCATCGTACAGTGTAGTGACACAGCTGCATTCGATTGTCTACATTCCCAATCAACTCGAATTCACCCAGGTCATGTTGGATCTCAAGGTTGAATAACAGTACAACCTGATTGGCCGTTGTGTGGGTTTACATCACGTGTTGCAGGTGTCTGACTGCGAATTGCAAAGAGATGGCACTACAGCAATGGGTGCAGTCCACGTAGAAATTAGTTCCACATAAAACACGTTAACCATGGAAGCCTGGCTGAGTCACAATGCCCTTTATCAGGCAGGTTCTACCAATTTGGTTGTGTCGCAGCCAGCTCTCATCGAGAACGAGCAAGCTCACGGCGTATTTTCTGCTGGAAGAATAATAAACATCTATCAGAGTCTCTCAATAATAATAATAATAATGCTTTTTTTTGCAGTCGGGGGTAATGTTGCTGCATGTAATCCCAAATCAGCAATTTGCGCCTCATTTTTCAGCATTGGGTTATTTAGTCAATACCAGTTATACGGCATGTTTCTTTACCGATGGGGACAAAACCCATGAAGCCAGAGGAGCCCCATACTGAAGAGAGCGAAAACATACCAACTCCACCCAAAAATGTCTCTGCGTGGGGAATCATGGCAAGGTCGCTTTTTGTTTTGTTCATATTTTCTCTGTAAGGCATAAATGTTAGCAGCATGTCAACCTAAATCCGTGATGGACATCATCATTGTTAAGGCGATTTTTCCCCAATTTTCATCGGAGTGTGCCATGGAATATTCTTCTTATTTTTTCTTGTGCTCTGCATCCTCTCGTTAAACCCATCTTCTTTAGGTCGTCTCCCACTTTCTTTGTCCACATTTTGATCAGCCTCCTACCCCTTCGAACTGTTCCTGCTTCCACTTCAAATTTGATGCAAACATTAACCCAATTGTCATCTTCTTTCCTTTCAACATGACCTACCAATTCCAATCTACTCTTTCTTAACACATCCATTATTGTCTCTCTCCCTGCACGCTCTCAATTCCATACCGGTTTTGTTGTCTTTTAGGGAAACTCCGTGCATCCATCTGATCACTCGCGTCTATTTTTGTTCCAAACAGTTTTTGAAATCTACTTTTATAGCAAACGTCTCTGCTCCATGTATTATTACACTGTGAACACACACACACTAAATACATCTTTCCTTGTTGTTTCAGTGGAATTTATTTTCTTCTCAGATGTGATGATAATTTACGAAATTTATTCCAGATTTTTCTTACTCTATTACTGCTGCTTCTCCTCCTCCTGGACTGAAAACAGCCCCTAGATAGTAAACAAAACTCCTTAACTTTTTTCTAATTCCTGTTCCTCATTAATCATCATATTTTATACACTTTCAAAACTTTCCCCTCTTTTCTCTCTTCTTACAATTTTGAGCAGACAAGTCCCTTGCTATTTTTGAATTCAGTTTTGATTTCATTCCACTATATATCTTTCATGAATTAATTTCAGGCATGTTTTGCATTCTATGGTATTTATTTTAACATTCGCACATTGCTCATGGCCACTTGCAGTTTCTTGCTACTTTCTCTCTATATCTTTCACTGCATTTCACATTCGTTCCCCCATATTCACTTTAATCGCTTTTTTTCTCTAAACAATACTTCTGGCCATCAAATTTATTCTTCAGCTATTTTATGACTACCATCACAACTAAGTCGTCTGCGTACAGCAGTTCTCATGGTAAACGTTCCATAGTATCCTTTCACAGACTGCATAACTGTGATGAACAGTAACGGGTTCAGAACTGAAATCATGATGTAGTCCTACTTTAACTTCTAAATACGCACTTAAACCTTTTTACTCCTCTCACCGCTGTGTGTGCATTCGCATACGTCGCCACCAGGAGAGATGGACTATAGGTCTGTCTATTTACTTTACTCATTTAAAACTTGCCCATGGGCCAGCACAACAACGCGATAAAAAAAAAGTTAAGGTTAACATTTCTTGCCACATGCATATATATGTGTCTGCCCTTTACAATTGAAAATGTATACAAGTTTATCAGTTAATGAGACATTTCACTTTATTTCTCTGGAGTTAAAAAAAAAAACGTGGGACCAATACGCTAGAGCATCCATATTCTTCAGTTATGACAATCACAACATAGACTGAACGTAATGAATTCCATTCCCCAGAATAATTTGCCATTGAGCTATAATTTTACTCTAGTTAAGCTACATTTACTCTTCCTGTGGAGAGACTGGCTCTGCTCATGATAATGTGGAATTTCTAACGCTGGCTCAGAAACGACTGTCACCGAGAGAAGTGACGATGACCTCAATTTTTCTAACGCCATGAAGTGACCTCGATTATATGACTTACATCGTAGGTACGGGCACAATATGTACACCTCATTACATAGAGCAGAGAACAATGGCATATATTACTCGATAATAGGCAACCCTAATGCAATGCAATGGATAAGGCAAAGTATAAACTTATGTCTAAAAAGCCGAAATGACACCTTGAGTGATATAATAAAAGGCACACGAATATTTTACAATTATGTAGAAAATAAATCATTTTACGATCAACAGATATTTTCCAAGAGCAGGCAAGACCTTACTTCGACACTTTCTAGGAGCACCTCTTCAAGCACCGTGCACTTTAGTATGTCAAGAGGAAAGAGTGACTCACATAAGCAACGCTTTGTCTTAGGCAAGCGTCTCTTGCCCAGAGGCACAGTGCTCCTCACCACATGAAAAGCACTGACAAGACCTGGCTCAGAAGAGGTATGGCATTAAACACATGGCGTGCAACCTTCATGTGCTTCCCATTATAAACGCATACCTGTGAGCGTGGATCCATTCCATGCAAGAGATGAAAGCCAGCATTGGCTGGTACAATGTGCTCAAGCATTCCGATGCACGGTACACAGTTATAATTATAGTTAATTGGAAATGCATGCTTTCTGCGAAATTGTTATAATGGCAATGACTGACAGACACACAACGATAATGGTTCTCATGTAGCATCTTACGGATCAATTCTGGCGAATGCTGCTAAGGAGTATGCAACTGAGTTGTTAAGGCAATCACATTATCTGACCACGTGATGCGGCAAGAAGCATACCGTGCCACTTTTGCCTCCCTTGTTGAGCTTTACACATTGCACTAGGTACCCATTTTTGACTGAGTCAACCTGAGGAAGGCAAAACACTGGTTCAGATTCTACCCACCAGTGCTATTGGGTCAAAACTCTTGACAAGGGGGCACATGAAGTGTGGTGTTGACAGCACCACATACTCCCAGCCACATTCACCTCGGCGCTATCACTGACCGTACTCAAGAGGGACCCGTGCACGTTTTAGTCCAAGACAACAGAGAATTACCCTTTGCCATATTGAAATACCTATTCGCACTGAGTGCATGGTGAGACATTGAACTTTGCTGGGATTGCTCAGTGAGCGTTAATCTGCCTAACACTTTTCTCGTTCAAGCCTATAGCCAAGATACTGTAGGTAGATACATAAACATGACAAGCCGCACCACAAGTATATAGTGTGTGTACAGACGTATACAAAGATAAAAACATTCCCAGAAATACTCGCTTACGACACCACTGGTGGAAGGCCCCCCACTAGAGAGAACTAGGAAACCTCTGTAAAGTATATGCACGTCTAGACGTTTATACACTTCATACACGAATAAAAAGAAATGTCACCATGGCGTTCACCTAAATTTTCATTTTTATACGGCGGAAAATCCCCACTGCACTGTTGCTTAATGAACGCAGTACACCACTCTCTGTTCTATCAGTGGTTATGATTATTGCAGCCATTATGGTGCATTAAAAATTAATCCCGCAGGCATTTTGTCTACAAGCAACTATTCCTCCTCCTCCTCCTCCGTTCTATGAGCGCCCGTACATTTAAATATGAACGTCGTGCGTCCATCTGTGCGTGGAAATCTTCCGGCATGCAAATAAAACATGGAATTGCAAAGTGGCAGGAATGTTAACAGTCTGTCTCCAAATATTCCAACCAGAGCAGGTGTCAGTAGAATTACTACTTCTCATATTTAGAAGTGCAATTATTATGATTACTTCTCATGTCTGCAAATTACGTTATTTAGTTTTGGAGTTTAATGAAATAAATGTTTTTTTTCCATGAGATTAAAATGAACGTAATAACCACAGCCACACACATTATGGTGGGCTCATTGTTATTATCATTATAGGATTAAATATATTATTGCCAAACGATTGATTACTCGATAGATAAAATATATACATTCATCCATGTGGTATATCATGTAATAATAATAATAATTGCACTTCGAGGACGCTTTTCACCCCGTGGTCACAAAGCGCTGTACCGATGTGCTTATTGTTATACCCATTGACATTTGTGTGTGAGACACAATGAGCGAGTTTGCGCATGCACACGTGAATCTTTTCACCAGCGTTTCAAAAATATTCCGTGTCCGTGGCATTTTTTTTAACAAACGAAAAAGCCAGAGAAGAATAAAAAATGCGTGCACAATTACTGACAGTCTGATGCCAACATCACACGCTGCATATCTGATTCGTGATGCATCGTGAACACTGCTTTGTGAGTAAGATGTTTTAATGTAGGCACGAACATAAAATCTGGAAAACAATAAGATGTTTGTGCACGACTTGTGACCCATCAATCATTTTCGTCACATTTTATTCCTTTTAACTCTACACGTTTACATTATTTTACTCGAAATACCGGTACTGAAAATTAACTGGCTGTAGTCAATGTTATCTTTAAAATGCAAATCACGTGACAATAGTGGTTATCCAATTTCACACAATTGTTCTTGCCTAATAGCTTTCTGTAAACCAATTAACTGTGACACAAAGGCAAACTAATAACACACGGTACTTAAGGACTTTGCACGACTCCAAACACTATGCACGCTCTCACAACGACCAATCTCCATTTTTTAATTTTCGTGACGACACTACATGGCACTGTTTGGCGTGGAATTTGTGTGGCTTCAATTAGGCTGCTGTAATCCGCATCATTTTAAACGCGCATTGTCCACAACACTGACTTATTATGTTCATGCATTGCGTGTAAAAACCCACCGACTGCATGTCAAGCCAGAGAATTTATACAGAAAATGTTCATAAGAGGACTTCTAGTTTTTCCATTTCTATGTTCTCTTTTTGGCAGTGGACATAAAAATGTTAACGGCAAAGAGTCTGTTTTTAAGAACCATGCATAGCAAGTACCACACTCCGTTCCACTAAGTCATCGCTGTCATATGATTCGGAAGTAATTCGCACCACATTGCATTTGGTCAGCAGCCACACTGGCCCGTCTCAGAATCTTGTCACATCCCAAAAGCCAAGCAAGGTGGGTTCCGGTGATTAGATGGATGATCCAGAATATATTTCAAATAGTCCACTGTAAGAGCTCTGGCCAAACCAGAGTTAAATGTCTTCGTGTTGAACTATGCGACAAGAGATTGTCTTTTTGATTAAATAAGATGAGATGCTTGCAGTCATTATAGATGCCATGATACTTGTCAGGCTGTGCTCATTTCCCGTTTACAGTCCTGAGCTCGGGGTGCAAATTCCTCATTCATGTTGCAGAGGCGAGACTATTCATGGTATAGGTGACTTCCCCACAACGTTGTACCAAGATCTGAACCTTCAACCTTTTGATTGTCAACCACCCACTGCATGTTGCTCAGCCACCAATTGGTTAGTTTACTATCGCATTACCCCTACGTAAGGTTGTTAAATCCTTTATAAAGCACCGATAGCCACATTTCCATGTGATTGTTCTTTGCAATATGTAGCGTACTACCCGGCTCAGCAGTGGGGAAGTTTCTATAGGGTTAAAAGATCTGTGCGCTCAGCTTCCCAATGATTCCTGTCTCCTGTAAACTGGACAGCAATGATCATGTGACACCATTTACAAGCATATTCTATTTGGCACAGATGTCACAAACCAGATCGAAGACGTAAGCTTTTTTGCAACCTAAATTGGAAAATACGAATGATAACCTTTAGAACATGTGTGGTGGGTAGTGAATCCAGGATATCAACATGCATGTCAGTGGTGGGAATTGCACATTTTTATAAGGGAGAGGAGTTGAAGCATTGGACAATGGCTGTTTACTTTCCACAAGACTACTATTTTACCGAATTCTGTCAGGATGAAGGACTGAGATAACCTCTGACCGGGATTTGAATATTTTTAAACGTCTTCTGAAGTCGAGTTGGACGGTCTGAACATTAAATTTGGTTTGTTAACATTTTGCTCTGACAATTAATAATAATAACAATTGCATTTGTGGGGCGCTTTTCACCCTAGGGTCACAAAGCGCTGCACAGGGCTGCGGACAGAGCGGCACATCAACAACAACGACAGAGAACAGAAAATCAGCAACATTTTCCCCGTCTTTTTTTGTACAAATCCAAGCTGTTGCGAGAACGGCGTGTAAATAACATCAAGACAGTTCAACTGAAAGTCAACATCTAAGAGACGAGCTACAACATCTACAACAAGCACGAGTGAGCAATGGATACACATAAACAGATATCGCGGGCGGCGCGGTGGCCCAGTGGTTAGCGCTGACGCCTCACAGCAAGAAGGTCCCGGGTTCGAATCTCTCGGCTCGGGTGCCTTTCTGTGTGGAGTTTGCATGCTCTCCCCGTGTCCGCGTGGGTTTTCGCCGGGCACTCCGGTTTCCTCCCACAGTCCAAAAAGCATGCTGCTACATAGGTTGATTGGCTCGCAGGCTAAATTGCCCCGCAGTGCCCGGCGATGGACGGGCGTCCCATCGTCGGTATATCCTTGCCTTGCGCCCTGTGTCTGCCGGGATAGGCTCCGGCTTCACCGTGACCCTGTATAGGACTAAGCGGTTTCAGACAATGAGATGAGATGAGATTGGCGCGAGAAGTAGCTCTGATGTAATATTGCAGAGGTTACTCTCAGACATTGAGTAAAACACTACTCGCTGAGTCTCAACTGGGAAGGTCTTTGTCCTTTGACAACGCGACGTCAATAGGTATTGTGGCTAACGTCCTTTTTTATAGACGAGCGGCAGTGGTGGAAATTCCACATTCGTATAGTGGAGACAGGTGTGTCCCCGAGTACAACCGCGGTTTACTCTTCCACAATGTGGTTGGCATTCATTTTATCAACCCCACATTAAGCTATGAACTCGGAACTTTTCGAATGCCACGCACCTGGTTAACCACAGCTCTTGGGTCCTTAGCTATGATTGCAAACTTGATAATAAAACTCACCTGGGTAGCCAACTAAGATTAGGGTCTGAATTATTTACAGTCACTCAGCCAAGTGTTGCGCCTCGTTCATTGAAGGCAATGTTCATTTTATTGTACACGTGCATGTGAAGTTTGAAGGTTTTATCCATGTCTGCGTGGGTTTTTGCTGGGCATTCTGGTATACTCCTGCCATCCAAAAACATGCTACCGAGGTTAATTTGATTGACTAAATTAAGCAAAGTGCTCTACGATGGACTAGCGTCTTATTATGGGTACAGCCTGCCTTGCACGCTGTTTCTGCCAGGATAGGCTCTGACCCCACACGACCTTTTGCAGGATTAAGCTTGGTACTGATAATGATAACGTGTTGGCTAAACCACAGGGTTTGACAAAATAAGTCGAATCACTGCAGTAGCAACTGTGAATATTGCTGGGCATTTAGTAAAATTGTGTCTGTGTTGTAGGCATTTGTTTACTTTAAATTATTTTTCTTTATTATGAGCTAGTTAGTTTAATGATCACAAAAATTATCATACATTTTATACGCTTATTAGATGAAAGAATATTCATATTTTAATTTAATGCAAATTAATTTTAAAAACTGCAGACATATACAGAAAATGTATAAGTGCATGGATCACAGAAAACATATAATTTGTTTGGGAAAACGATGTACACAAAGTGGGATCGTTTCATAGAAAATACGAAAAAATACATGCCTGCTTGGTACGTACTCTATTTTTTTATGTACTGCCTTGCTGTTATGTTATGGTAAAGAGCTTTAAAAGAGCCTTATGGTGGTTAAGCAGTAGGGATTTTGCTGCTTGTTGCAGAAGTGCAAAACCCGGAAGGTTGTGCTGGCTGATGCTTCGGTTGTATTAACCATAAATGAACATCCACTGTGAAGCAGCGCACTGTAAAGATCCCGTGACTTCACTGAAAGAATAGTTGGCAGTTGTATGCTTCAGTCATGGTATAAATTCCACTCACAAATTATGAAATGGGGAAACACAGCAATTGCTTTCCCCTACTGCGAAAAGCTTAGCAGGACTCAAATCATCTTGGGACTCAATGAGGCACTCCTGGGTAAACGTGTGTAATATAAACAATCTAAGAATAATGATTTGCTTACAGCTTCGGTAGACTACCTTTCTGTGACGCACCATCCTTGTACACTACATAAAGCTATACAATCTACAATGAATGATACATTCATTATATGATGCGTCTATTAAGGCAGTAATAATGTAGGCTCCGCTTACATTTACTTTCTTGCATTCATTCTTAGTCGAAGGTTTAGTTGACGATTGCTTTTAATGGTAAATGTGTCTCTTTTTAAGAATGTTTCTGTGCTATTCGTGTTACAGTAAAGATGTCTTTTAATTCTCAGAAATATATTTGGGCACATTTAAGTATACATAAAAATGTCATGTGATTAATTTGTGCAGTCAATTGTAAATAAACCTATGAATTCCCTGCACTTGGGCACGTGGTATAATTAAAGGTGCAGCTCAACGCTCTGACCTCTGCACCTCCCAGTCACCTGTGTACATTTCTCGCTAAACACCTCTGACCCAAAACACTGAAGTTAACTCAAATTAACCTTTACATCTATGAAGGAGGGCGGCACGGTGGCCCAGTGGGTAGCGTTGTCGACTCACAGCAAAAAGGTGCCGGGATTGAATCTCGGCTCGGATGCCTTTCTGTGTGGAGTTTGCGAGTTCTCTCCCCGTGTCCGCGTGGGTTTTCGCCGGGAACTCCGGTTTCCTCCCACAGTCCAAACAACATGCTGCCGCATAGATGAATTGGCTCGCAGACTAAATTGCCCGCAGTGCCCGGTGATGGACTCGCGTCCCATCATGGGCATATCCCTGCCGTGCGCCCTGTGTCTGCCGGGATAGGCTCCGGTTCACCGCGACCCTGTACAGGACTAAGAGGTTTCTGACAATGAGATGAGATGAGTTTCATCATAGCCACCAGTAATAAAACCACTGTAACTATGGCTTGGAGCCAACATTCCTGCATGAGGTGCAGCAGTAGTAAAGCAATATACCTGGGGCCAAATCAGTGCTGTTTCTACTCTGCTGCTCATATTGCCTCGCATCAATTCCTGTTATTAGAGGCGTGCTATTGCTTTGCCCGATCACCAATTCTTGTGTCAACAAGATTCAAGAAGGATGACGCAAAAAAAACCAAGGAAATGTGTTACGAGTGATGACAATAATTATTTTCTGCCCGGTGTCAATCAAAAGCTGGATAAAGGCCTCCCCATGCTGTTATCACTCACGGATTGTTAGACATTGCATCACCACGCTCGTCATTGCAGATCACTCAAGGGGGGGGGGAGGGGGGAGAAATTATTCAAATATTACTCGCCACTGATGTTAGCCATGTGAGAGAATTTAACTGAGGTCACTATGTTCTTAACAGTGAGATAATGACTGTACTACCAATCCATTTAGACATGGAATGTAATATTTAATACGCAATTAATTGATTTTTGGAAATATTTTATGACCACCAATAAAAGTGCATATTAACTGTAATATCTACGTTACACTCAATAACCATTCCCTGGTATCACTGTGCTCACCAATATCTGCTCACAGAGATACAAGTATATTATTCACACCCTTATTTTTCCTTATGTTAGATTATCCACTAAATTCCCATACAAAATTGTATGCACTCCATTGAAAGCAAGATCTAAAGGAACATGAAAATGTTTAATTCTACCGCAGTTGTTACTGCTCCTTTGTTGTTCATATATTTGCTAAAAATACACTTGAAGGCCTGTCAAAGCGTAGCGTGCAGACCGTGCGCTGGGCTTTAATAACGAGACCTCATGGCAAGTGACCCTGAGACCCGATAAATGCCCTGGAGTGAACACAAACTCAAAGACAGATTGGTAGGAGGCTCGTATCTTTACGAAATTCTGGCAGAGTCGAGAAGCATAAAGAAAAATACTTTAACATACAGCATAGAGAGTCCTGCGTTGTACAGGATTCAGCAGCTCGCTTTTGACTGTTTTTCTCATAAACCGCTTCCCTGTGCTGTTTCTTCACGATGCATGCTGTACACGTGCTGTGCTCGCTCCTCCCTCAGTCTTTTAAAATTTCTTTTGGAAAAGTCTTTATCTCATACTTTGTGCTTCCTCTCTCGATGTGCGATGTACTTTCATATGCAAAGGGGGGTTCTTGTTCTCATCCCGCACCCCACAGTGGGAGATGGAACCAGCAACCTCTGGAATGAAAGTCTACTGCGCAAACCATTACATCACAGCACGCCAATTCATTCCTTATTTTTTAATTGTATTTGACTCATGTAAATAACCATTTGTTTTTGTAGAGCAAGGTAATGTATTTAAGCATGAATAATAAACGATGATGAATATTATTTACCAAAGAAAACACAAATACGTTGTTTCAAGTCTGTTCTTTTGGTAGAGTCATTAAGATGTTTGGGAAACTCTATTAATAAGTGGTTTGCCTGTGGGCGGACAATGGCACCCCCAGAGAAAGCCCACACTCCACAAAGATTCGTTAAGGTTCAAACCACAGATACATTTAGTCCTTTCTTTAGTCAATTAACTGAATTGATATAGTTCATGGACGAAATGTAACTGTGGATTGAACCCATTGCAGCAGTGCCATATCCTGGCTCCTAGCAGGTCTAGAATAATCACAAACTACCACTACTTCATGTCAGCATAGAAGGACAAAGAATTAAGTATTGTCACTGATGTATTAACGATGTTACGAGGGTTTTAATAACAAACATAATCATAACTGCAGAATTCATGCCACCGCTTTTTGTTAGGCCGGTGGCACGTTTTGGTGCTTTGGCCCATGCAACGGTGCGGATTGTCCCCAAATATCAGCTTCTTTCTACATAAACCTAATTTTTGATAACTAAAATATTTGTCGTACTTTAGATAGTCGATCACAAACGTTCATTTGAAAAAAGATAAAATCATAAAATTGGAACTTCAGATGGTAAGTTCGATGCGGGAGAGACAAACAGAACCACAGATCCCTATGCTTGTCCATTTGGATGTCTATTTACTGCCCTATCTTCTACAGGATCCAGACAGCCCTCCAGCGGGGAGCCGTTCTGCCAACAGTGGTGAGACATATTTCAGAGCAGTGACCGTCACCTTTACCTGTCAATCCATTACCGAATAAAGGCTCCCCACGTCTTATGCAATTCATAAAGTTGCCAGTATATTCTTCATCACGCTGGTCGTAAATGGGAGCAGGTTTTAAAACCAAGTTCGATTGTCACTCCCCGCTGAGGTCAGCCATGGTCGGTAATCTCAGATGGCTGCATTCAATTCATGGCCCAGGGTGGGAGCCACCCCCAACCACCAACCTGCCCTTGAGTGAAGTCCTAGGGTTAAGAACGCCAACCCAGACAATGCTAATAGCAGGAGTGAGCTTTCAGTGTTCCCATGGTAAATATATTGGCGCACACTGATGCAATCCATTATTGCTACTTCAGCACGCTGTATTTTACAAAAGTGATTAAGGTATTGATTAATGACACACCTTAGCATTTGGCAAGAGAGCTGCCTCTTAGTTTGTACGGACCGTATGCGTCATTCAGCAGCCCCCACAAATTCGAGGCCCCTTAAAGTTTTTACCAGTTCTCTAATATTTCAGTGCTATATAATAATAATTGCACTTCTAGAGTGCCGTTCACCCGAGGGTCACAAAGCACTGCACAGAGCTGGGGAGAGAGCCTCATGTTAACAACAATAAATGAACGGCATAGAAACAACAATAATAATAACACATTATATATATTATATCTACTGCACATTCTTCATGTCACATAATAAGCAGCAGAACGATTCAGCTGGCACGGGCACTTCAGTTGCTTTCTTTGCTCCATTTCTGCATTGAACGCCTTCCAAGACTAGCTTCCAAGATTCGATGAGATCGCCGAGACTTAGGGAGAAGGCCATGATACCCTTACTGCAGATTGTCTATTCAAGCGACGCAAAAATGTATACCGATGGGTTTGTCCTGCTTGCAAGACCAATCTGTCTGACTGGCGCTTAGGCAGCTGACCAAACACATCACCAAACATCATCCATTGTATAAGTACCCATAGCATCATCCATTGTACTGGAGAAAGAAAAAAAAACACACAATTGGGTACACGGGAGCAATGTGTCATTGGTGGAGGACCGTGCTCAAGTCAATCTTGTTTTCCTCTAACTCTATTTGCCTCTAACGTGTGAGGAGGAGAAACATCGCGATGGGGGGGGGGAGAGGGAGCGATCGACGCGGCTGGTCCGAGAGAGGAGCTTTTCGAAGCAATCATCAATCCTATTTTCTTTTGCTATAGCGGTGTGCCTCTTAAACAGATGTGCATGGCTTTGGTGTGTTTTAAAAATACGTTGTCACACTCTTTGGAATAAGTAAATAAATAGCTGCAGTTTAGAAATACATCCCATTTCTATGTTTGACGAACGTTTGCTTTCAGTTTACGTTTGTGTGTATAAACTCATACATAGACCTCCCACTTATTCAGCACGGTGTGAATATGTGATGCTTCAAATGGATTGCATGTAATTGCGTGATTGTGTTCACATATTTTGTACCTTACATGCGTTTAATTTGGTTGTGTTTTCATAGTTAATGTCAGTAAGTCACAATATTATACTCCGAAAATGGGATACAGTAAAAATACTAATAGAGCAATGATAATGTGCAATGCATTAATAGTCGTTTAATGGCGAAGGTATTCCTTCAAAGAGAAAGTGACTTAGAGGCACGAGAAAACCGTGCAAAGTGAGGGAGAGTTCAAGGCAAGCACGTGGTTGACCAGAGCCACCGTTTGCCAGACACTGCTTCCTATAAATCCACCCTTCTCACTCCATCAGTGGGTCACACTCCATCAGTGAGCCGCCAGCGCTACCTGGTGATCCATGCTGACCGTACCCCTGTGGGCCTTCATGTGTAAAAGGTTGAGAATCCCTGCTATATATTAAAATGGGTCAATTAATGAGTGCTTGTTTTTGATTGTGTGGGAGGAAATCGGAAAACATGAAGGAAATCCACACAGAAGAGTGGAAGAACACAAACATTATTCACAGAAAAGCACCCGAGAGAGAAATCGAGCTATATGGGGCAAGACATTCTGTGAGGTGCAGATGCTACCACTGTGCTACCCTGCCGCCCAAGCCTTAAAATTACTGCAATCTGCCGATGTAATTATAATAATAATAAATTATATTTCTTAGCACATTTTACCCAAGAGTCACAAGGCACTTGTTGGGACAAAGACCACTTGTGATAGCGCGATAGAGCAATGTTCAATCCTTCATAAAAGCAATTATTTTACCACTCAGCACAATCTCTTGTCCTTTCTTTATTCAACTCTGTGTCCCTGAAGCTCTCTCCCTCTTTCAGGCGCGTGACAAATCTGCAAAAAGCGTGACCATCCAAAAAGCACAGACAAGTGTGATCAAATCCAGCAGGGCTATAACCAATGTGGACAGTGAATATAGGCCAACCAAACAGATGAATGAAGCAAGAACGGCAACGAGCGTTGTCCGCTCGATATTGCACGCTGTGTGAGCAGAACAGAATTACAGCTCCCATACCACTACATTTAGCCCAATGTCTCAGTGTGTTGCATAAACTTACAGGCCACGGACACGCAATTAACGCAAATCTTTGCCAAAAATGATGTTACATTAGTTCACTAAATTCAATAAAAACTCCTTCTATTAAATATCACCATCTATGTCTAAAATATGTCTCAGTCGATTAGTTTCTATGGGCCTACATGATGTCTGTTGCGATAAGCATTTCTTTAGGCATGAAAACTATGGAACAGTGTCCCCCTCGTACTTGGGCTCATCAGCACAGTCAAGGTCTCTCCTAAACAAAACCTGCTGGTTTGCCAGAGGTCACAGGTAAGCGTCTTTTTCTACACCGTGGATTGTCAGCACAAAAGCACTAAATGTGCCTTTAAAATATCACCATTTCGCTCAAGTCGAGTATTGTGGGTAATGCACCTTCCATTCTCTATCCCTGTATAAAAATGAAATACCGTCATTGTATCAATCTATCAGCCTTACAATGTAATGTTAACGAGCAGCACTTGTTGAAAAAATGCAAACTATGAACTGGTTTGCATATATAATAATTGTGTAACTCTGTGCAGTAATCTGGTTTTTGTATGCATCGCCTGCAAATATTGGTTTAAGAGAATGATGATAGTGCGAAAAAGTGGAAGTGTTGTCTCTTATAATGTATTTATATATTTTAAATGTATATTTTAAAGGTGTTGTATTAATTTGCTCACGTTTTAATACTGGCATTTCAATTGAAACGAAGTGATGCATTTAACATCTTCGACATTGTTAAAGGTGTTATATAAATAACTGATGAAAATGAATAATTAACAATGTAATTATTTGAATACTGTACCGTATGCATATTCTGAAGGAGAAAAAAGCATGCTGCAGCACTCCTGGTGGGCATTTAAATAACAATAAAAAAATTAAGATATTAAGCCTGAGATTCCGAAACGCTAGTCCGCACACGAAACCATGGTTCCTGTGTCCATTTTCACCCATCTTTAAATGAACGCAGTATGAAGCTCATCTCTCATTGTCAGAAACCGCTTAGTCCTGTACAGGGTCGCGGTGAGCCAGAGCCAATACCAGCAGACACAGGGCACAAGGCAGGGATATACCCACGATAGGACGCCAGTCCATCACCGGGCACTGCGAGCAATTTAGTCTGCGAACCAATTAACCTATGCAGCAGCATGCTTTTGGACTGTGGGAGGAAACCGGAGTGCCCGGCAAAAACCCACGTGGACACGGGGAGAGAACTCGTAAACTCCACACAGAAAGGCACCCGAGCCGAGATTCGAACCCGGGACCGTCTTGCTGTGAGGCGACAGCGCCACCCACTGGGCCACCGTGCCACCGTGCCACCGTGCCACCCGCAGCATGAAACGATGGTAGTAATCATCACAACTCGACACCGTGAAACAAACTTTTGGCATTGTATTGGAAACGCACCAACATAATTGGCTCTTCCAGAATCCTGCCCACTTATGGCCATTTTTCAACGGTGGAATGAAAAATATAGCGACTTGGATTCAGTTCGCAAAGAATAATGTGGTTTTTTTTAGTTGAATAGCAACAGCGATTTTTTTCAGCCAAAAATTGGCAAACTAAGGGCCAAAATACCTACCTGAATGGGGTCCAGATTCTTAAAAATTTGGAACGAATTTACTGCTGATCTCTGTAACAAAGCAAAATCACATGTTACAAAAATCAAAACACTCGTCACATGAAGAGGTGGAAGAGCCAGATGTTACACTTGAATAAAAAAAGACTGGCTTTGTCTAAAAAAATTGAAAGCTCCTGAACCAGCTCGAATATAGATGGGGGACTATTTTTAAAACAGATAATACAATACGCTATATTTCCAACATGATTCCTGTAATGTTTATTTTAAATTCAAAAAGTGAAAACGTTCTAGTAAAACATTCTAGAGCCATTGGCCTCCTAGCACGTAAAATGCATTTTTCACAAACATGACCTGAAAATGAATAATAGACAATTGAGGCCAACAGGAGAAATGTGGATTTCGGAGATACCTTTTAAACCAGTTATCGTATGTATACGATTAACAATTCTCTGGAAAATAAGAATGTAAAACGTGACAGAACAAAAACAGCACCGTTGGATATTGAATGCATCACATTGAGTATTGCAGTAAATTAAATGGGCATGGGCAGCACACACTGCTACAGGAGCTGGTGGGCGATCATCACAATGGCACGGCACAAAGCAGAGCGCTTGCTTCAGAGGCAATGAGATCAGCTCATGTGCAGCTGCTATGGATTATTGCATCACAAGATCACGAGGGTTGGCAACGATTTGTAGAAGCTTCTATCCAGCAGTGGACAGAGTCTATCCGACTTAAATGTATATATATATATATATTCCCGGCGATGGACTGGCGTCCCATCGTCGGTATATCCTTGCCTTGCGCCCTGTGTCTGCCGGGATAGGCTCCGGCTTCACCGTGACCCTGTATAGGACTAAGCGGTTTCATGCAATGAGATGAGATATATATATTCCAGCTAATAGGACATTTGAGTAAAATAAACAAAACGAAATATCAATATTCAAGGCCTGCAGAGCGTGCCATATAGACGTGTATTCATCGAGCAGAAGGCAAGGATATACGTACAGTACTCACAAACATTTGTTCAATTTGGTGCAGGAAAAGGTGAACTGTATCGATGGGGACATATGGCGACTACGGCAGAAGGCTGACGGCTCCTGACAGCGTGTGATGGTGAAATCTGGTCATTGGGGAGAGAGTGCTGACATACTTGACACTGCAGCACACATGCTTGCAAAGATCTGGAAACTGACGTCCTAGCCTATTGCTAAGTGACTTGTCAAGGTGCAGTAAGACTTTGGCCGGGAATAAAAGAGCAGGAACTGTGAGGGTACTTAAAGAGACGACAAGCCATGAATCAACACGAGTGGTACTTTACCTGGGCATCTCAAGACAAGGGGTTTTGTGCGGGATAACACCTGTACTGACCACATGCTGAGGAGAATGTCAGGACACAATTACCGGGATCGTCCACCACCCGGCCACGATAACCAATGTCCAATGGGCAATTCCTCCAGGAACTCGAGTTGTTGGGAGATGATCAGTGAAGTACTTGGTCTGTTTTTTCTCGTATATCACTCTAACATTACACAATGCGTAAAATCTAGTACCCTGTAATGCGCAAAACACAGTGCAAAGTTATCTTCTCCTTGCTTGGAAACTCGAAAGGGGATATCATATTACTGTGTGGTGCCAAGCCCCGCGTCGTGCCAGGCTAGGTGCACGTGCGCGATGAGCGAGGCCGAGCGGCGGTGATGAGCGGGGCCGGGTTGCGGCGGTGAGTGGTGCTGAGTGGCGGTGATGTGGATGACTGAGTGGGGTGTTATGCGTGCCAGGCTGGGTGCACATGGGCACGCCCGGGGTTCGAGCCGCGAGAGGCAGAGTTGTAGTGCGAGCGGGGACTGGGTCGGATTTGATTGTCTGGGCACTGTTGCTATGGGTGGGTCCACTGAAGAGAGGTCATCGAGAGGTGAGGACGGTAAGGAGCAGGTGGCTCGCCTCGAGGTGCGACGCAACAATCGGAAGTTCGAGAGACGAGAGTCGGCCGGTAAGCAGCACGGCGTTGGGGTGACATCACGTAGAAGGCTCTGGAACGGGGCTGAGGGAATATAAGGGAGATGCGCAGAGAGTCGGGGACAGTTGGATGGGAAGATGGCAGCTGATGGTGTGAGATGGAGGACATCGGACTGTTGAGAGAGCGTGGCCCGGCGCTGATGTTGAGGCACTGTTCCGTTGGCGCGGAGTGTGGTTATCATGTTGAGTCGTTAATATAAGTCCCGCAGGGCAAGAGGCCTTCCATCCTCATCACCGGCGGTGCCTCTGCGCGAGAAGGCGCCACCGGGTGGTGTGGAGGCCGACCCGTTGGTGTGCCCCGACAACTGTATTTAAGCACTATGGGGGATTACGCACGGAGAACAGTCACGGGAAAACATGTCATGTGTTTCCACGTGTGATGCTGTCCAGGAACTGGCGAGCAGGGTTTAATGTCATCATCGGCAGCGCTGTCGCCATACACGTGCTTTGTAATGGTGGCTGCCGGTTTGAAATGGACCCGAGTAATCAACTGAAAAAACGTTAATTAGAAATATTCTATGATGAATTATCTTTATCGACTAATTGACACTCATAACACTTTCGTACCAAGCCTAAAACGCTTAAATCTGAATTATATACAAATGCCTAGAGCTGATTCTATCACCCATACTGTATTGTAATGGTGGTTTCATAAGGCCTTCATGCAGCAGTGGATTGACAAGGGATGATGATGAAGCTATTTTACGCTGTCACAAACTATTCACAATTTACTACACGTGTTCCTCAACTGCCCATTAGATAACGCCACGCGGATCTCAAAACACAAGTACTTGATTCCATTCCCAAACTCAGTCGATCAACACGGACCTTATAATTAAAAGGACAGAAAAATAAGGTGCACATAGCACACTTCGATATGGATGCGTGGTGGCAAGAAATTCGCATTTGAGTTTAAGAATATTGGCACCGGGATTATGCAGTGGGTCAAAATACTTTTCTACAGCCTTAATATACGTAGCATGGAGGCATCTGCGGCCAGTCACCAGTGGATATACAAAAACACCAACATTTTAGGTTCAGGTTTTCAAGTCAAAATGACAGTTATATATATATATATATATTTCATCATTTATATTTTACTATCGTGAGATGAACACTTCTATATAAGATAGTAGATGGGAATGTGAAGTCCTTCCTGGTGTGAAATCTCATAATTCGCTTCGTGATTTAACCTTCTATGGGTCATTCACAACACAGTATGATGTACTGTGTGCAATAGCTTTGGAGATTTTAATATAAATGTATTTTTATCATCTCGATATCGTACAATTTTCATAAAATGGGGGAAAACATGTGTTTTTGAGAGGGGCACAGTGCTGCCGTGAGCATCACTGCCGACTCACAGCAATAAGCGCCAGGGGTTGAGTCCCAGCTCGAGTGCCTTTCTGTGCATAGTTTCAATGTTCTGCACGTGTCAACGTGAGTTTTTGCCAAGTACTCAGGTTAACTCAAGACTGTCCAAAGACATGCTGCTGCCTAGGTTAATTGGGGTGCTGAATAAATAGCCCCCAGTGCCGTGTGATGGATTGGCATCCCATTATGGGTATAGTGCGGTCTTCTGAGATAAGCTCCTGCCTGTCACAACACTGTACAGGGATAAGCAGGGACCTGATAATAAACGAAGTTATTTCTGATTTAGCAGCATTTTCAACGGTAGAATGCTTTTTCTAATAGGCCTCCACAGTTGACCATACCCTGGTGTCCCTGAAGACTAGCCCAGGGGCAGCCAAAACGCACGACTTGCCAAAATAGAACACCATGTGCCACAGGCTTGACTGTGAACTTGAAGTCAACGATAACGTGCCATGGGAAGAAATCGGTCACACTGGTTTTGTGTTTGCAACATCTCAGTGGCTAACTCTTAACAGCGTGCCAGCAACAACAAGCATAGTATCGATGCTACTATCCACAGAGTTAATTGGTCTGACATTACGGGTAGCCTTCATGAGCAGTTTTGCCTCGATTAATATAGGTTTAGTGCTGTGGCTGTCAAGAAGACTAACCGTTAAATTAGAGTTGCTCATTGGCTCAATTTGGAAATACAAGGGCAAGCTTTCCAAAGGAAAATAATGACAGAGCACGCAGAATTCGATCTCACCCTTGAACTGTCTGCATACATGTGTTTCCTAATGTAGGAGTTTATTGCGTCCCTATGCTTAGCACACAAAGGCAGACATGGTCAGTATATGGAGGGCCAAATAATAGAACAAGGCAAGAAACATTTTTAATGAAACAGTATTAATATTTCGCCTAGTCATTTGATGCATTGTTTCTAATGGACATATCTGCAGTCTTACAAAAAAAATGGGTAAAAAGCGACATTTGCCACCCGAGAATCTGGATTTGTCCAACTTGTGTCACTGTATATGTTGTTACTTTCGGGTGGCACGGTGGCCCAGTGGGTAGCGCTGTCGCCTCCTCCTCATAGCAAGAAGGTCCCGGGTTCGAATCTCGGCTCGGGCGCCTTTCTGTGTGCAGTTTGTGAGTTCTCTCCCCGTGTCCGCGTGGGTTTTCGCCGGGCACTCCGTTTTCCTCCCACAGTCCAAAAAACATGCTGCTGCAGAGGCTAATTGACTTGCGGACTAAATTGCCCGCAGTTCCCGGTGATGGACTGGCGTCCCATCGCAGGAATATCTCTGCCTTGCGCCCTGTGTCTGCTGGCATAGGCTCCAGCTCACCGCGACCCTGTACAGGACTAAGCGGTTTCTGACAATGAGATGAGATAAGATATTGCTACTTTCCTCACGCAATACAGGTATAGCTGGCACATTTTGTAAGTAGCTTATATTATTTGCACATATGGATTATTTCATGCTTCAGTTAGTGAAAGCTTACGTTTCCACTTAGTGGAATGATCTTCATGGTGGGCGGCGCGTTGGCCCAGTGGTTAGCGCTGACGCCTCACAGCAAGAAGGTCCCGGGTTCGAATCTCTCGGCTCGGATGCCTTTCTGTGTGGAGTTTGCATGCTCTCCCCGTGTCCGCGTGGGTTTTCGCCGGGCACTCCGGTTTCCTCCCACAGTCCAAAAGCATGCTCCTGGATAGGTTGATTGGCTCGCAGACTAAAATTGTCCCGCAATGCCCGGCGATGGACTGGCGTCCCGTCGTCGGGTGTATTCCTGCCTTACGCCCAGGTGTTAAGATCTTAACACCTGCATAATCGCCAGATACGGTAAAACCTATTGTAATTTTATATTTGTATACTGGCAAAAAAGTACCCATAGCGTTAATAGCCACATCTTTTAACGGTGGCAAGGAACCAGAATGCAAAAATAAACCTGCGTAGATGCAGGGAGAACATGCAAACGCCACACAGAAAAACACCAGAGCTGGGAATCAAACCAAGTCAGTGTGCCACCGTGTCGCACACAGGTAGTAATACTTTCCATTTCTACAACACCTTATCACCCAGGGGCGCCGAGGTACTGCTCGAAGGAATGCTGACAGTCGTTCTAGATTAATGGTGCAAAGTTAAAGGTGGGAATATACCCAAGAGGATGATCACCGCGAGATGGAAGAAAGAAATATGCGTGCGTGCAGGAGATAGATGTTATTCTGCAGTGAGACCAGGGAGGGGGGTGACAGACTGCAACATCATGGATAAATCTAACCCAGCATATATATGAACATCTCATCTCATTGTCAGAAACCGCTCAGTCCTCTACAGGGTCTCGGTGAGCCGGAGCCTATCCCGGCAGACATAGGGCGCAAGGCAGGAATATACCCACGATGGGACGCCAGGCACTGCAGGCAATTTGGTCCGCAAGCCAATTAACCTATGCGGCAGCATGTTTTTTTGGACTGTGGGTGGGAAGAAACCGGAGTGCCCGGCGAAAACCCACGCGGACACGGGGAGAACATGCAAACTCCACACAGAAAGGCACCCGAGCCGAGATTCGAACGCGGGACCTTCTTGCTGTGAGGTGACAGCGCTACCCACTGGGCCATTGTGTCGCCATATGAAAGCAAAGTTTCACGTTGGGATAGAGGGATTCTATAATAGATTGTTTTAATTATCGACTATTTGAAACTATATTGACACAATCCATCCAAACATTGCATGGCTAAAATATATCTCATACGCCGTTGCACCCACGCACGCGACTCAATAATAAACATTTTTGTTTGAGGATTTGTTGTGAAAATTCGTAGTGAACCAACATTGCAGCACACAACGGTTTTCCCTGAGGAGCAGTGTTTTAGCTCCTCCCAACCCCACTCCCCGAAGTCCCAGAACACACACGTAGAAGGACAGCGCAGTAATTTGATTATATATTTTGTCAGTATATCCTAAGGGGGATGAGATGGGAGCTTGAGCGAGAAACCTTGAACTTGAAAGAAAATTCACAGCGCCGATCTGTGCCAATTAAATTAAATCCATGCAATATATATCAATCACTGTCAGGTTAAAAACCACATTTTATTGACATGTCGCGTTTTAAATTGGCAATTAATATTAGTGGTTTCAACGTGTCAGGCTCATGGTCTATTTTAAGCATAAGATGTTGAATGTGCTTTGTATAAATTGACGTACATTTGTGAGACGTTTTGAGAAAATAAAATGCTGTTGTAATGCATACTGTATGGAATTCACTTAAGGTCTGAAGAGAATTTCAAAAGGCTCTGCCTCGTAACTAAAAACATTAAGGTAAATCTGGGCACTGAAACGCGATTTAATTCAAATGAGAAAGGGCCGTTATTGAATCTCTGCTGAGAATATTTCTCGACAAAGTAAGGTCTAGATATGTAATGTATTGAATGCAGCTATTGACAAACGACATTTCTAACTCAATTCAATGAGTGAGATCTGACTAAAATACTGCAGGTTACTTCAAAACGTCAGCAGCGCTTTGAGACAAGAATTGCATTTTAAACTCACCATTTGCAATCTCTCCTCGTCAAATGTATAAGTGTTGCCTCCAGTGTTTAGCAGGGGAGCATTCCGTGCGCAGAATCCCTAATTGCAGGGCGATATGTGATATGATCTAAATCGTCTCAGTGAAACAGTACAAGACGTTGCGGGGTTGTTGGAGGAAGGGCTGAGATTTAATGTGGCAACAAATTTGAAATTCAGTTGGCTCAATTACAGTCTGGTAAATACCTGATTTGCACATTTACTTAAACTGCACATTATAAATATTGATTGGAGTCACTTGAGGACAGTGGAGACAACACACACCTTTACACAACCGTGCAGAGATTACTCTGGTGTAGCAGGACATTCTTATCTTTGCCTTCTTAGGTTAGAGTGAATTGCTCTCCAGAGCTTTTCTTTTGGAATGGCTTTGTCAAGCGTTCCTCCGCTCTCCATCACATTTTGCCACTGGCGTTGAAGGCATCATCAGGTCATCAGGCTAGCCTAAGGAGGAAAACTGTTCACAGCTATCGCTAAAGAACAGCTTTTGAGAGCCATTCTGAATGTGAATGATGCTCAGAGCCGTATAATGTTTTCATTGTGTTCATCTCTGAGTGTAATTCTAACCAGGCCAATGCACACAAACAGTACATTGTATTTAACGTTGTGACTGTATACATTCACCTCGACAAATGATGTTCGTACTCTACCAGAAATTATTATATATGAGATGTATGCCAACAGTTGTTTAATAGAAAAACTCACGGCATTTATCAATGAAATACGACGTTTCGCTGATAATTGCAATCAGCATCGTCAGGCAACCCGTACCAACTTGAGGCGGTTCACGTCAGCTGATTGCAAGTATCAGCGAAACGTTGTATTTCATTTATAAATGCTGTGAGTTTGCTCTCCAACACACCGGTGTGCTGAGAGAGTGAAGAATTGGCACGTTTTGTTAACGTTGACAAACTTGACTGATTGGCTGTTGTCGGGTGGTGGAGGGTTTACGACAAACATTGTTTACGTGACCTAACCCAAAAAATGGAATCTATTGATATATTGTACTGCATAAAAAATAGACATTGTTAAAATTAAGGCAAAACATGGTATAAACCCATGATAATTGAATACGTTTGGCATGAGACAGGAAAATAATGCCCCCCCCCCTCCTTCAGATGGGCTTAATAACAGTTTGTCCACAACCATACTATTGACTGTTCTGGGCATATTGAATTAACAAAATCCATGGCAGGTCAATTCACAAGGTCACCACCTATATCATAAATCAAATCTAGGACGGGGTGTTATAATACAGTCAGCATCCAAGCAGTATAACAGCCGTTTTCCATCCCTGTATTATTACCTTTCAAGCGATGCTCAAATTCAGAGCCATCCCATCTATCTTGCTCCTGCGCTCATTAAAAATGCACACACTGATCGGCCGACACCAGAGATGGCTTTCTTCTGGAGAATAATGCTCGGTGTTAGCCAGGTGTTGCCAACAGGCAATCAGCTCAGGACAATTAAATATCAATGCTGTCGTGGTTCGGGTCGAGCTGTTTAGCCTTTGGGTACTTTTTTTTTCTCCAGTACATGTAAAAAAGACAAGATGTTTTACCATTTCTGACAATTATACAGGTGTTAAAATATTAAAACACCAAGTAGACACCTTTCAGGGTTACTAAAAATGATAAAAGCATCTTGTTTTTTTTGCATTTGTATACTGGCAAAAGTATAAATATTGTCTCTGGTGTCACCCAATCAGTTTCTTGGCCAATGCAAAGCATTTTTTGTATATTTTGCCACACGTGTTATTTTTTTGCAAACTGAACACTTTGTGAAAGGTGTCTAATTGGTGTTTTGAAATATTAACACTACTGTGTAATTGCTAGAAATGGTAAAACCTCTTTTCTACATTTGTGTACTAGCTAAAAGTACCCAGATTTATAACAAACAACAAACAAACGTTTACTGTTGTTGATTTGTCGTTTTAGTTGCTGACGTGCCGTTCACTCCACAGTTGTGTGCAACGCTTTGTGACCCTCGGGTGAAAAGCGCTCGAGAGTGCAATTATTATTATAGGCTAATGCGCACACTCTTTTGTCACTGCACAGTAGCATGGTGCAAGGTTTAATGGAAGAGCACCAATGTTTAATTACTATCACTCAATAGCAATCATTAATAGCAAATTACAATGGGACTAGCCATTAGAGATTAGACATTGCCTAGCATAAGATTCCTCAACATCCGCATGCTGATAATAAAATCTACATCGGGTCCCCTGAATATAGAGGCTAAAGCTATGCTAACACTTGTTTCATAAGATTAATTAGTCGAACATATTCTGCAGAATTGAAGTCAGCATATGCAAGGGAACTATGTGTGACTTTGAGGTAGCATTCTATTAGACTTTTAAAACACAATCCACGTTCCACATATTTCAGTATAAGTAACAGAGTCCGACTGTATTTCCCAAACACAGCTGAAGGAGATACGTTCTTTCAATGGCCACTTTAGCCTGATGAATGTATGAGCACGTTTTTTTTTCCTAAATTGAACTAAGCAGACTTTTTGCTGATCAATTTCCTATTTTCCTGATGTAGAAGTACAACAGCTGAGTTATTATTAGCGATACCTTTACATTCAGGCAAACTGGCTATGCATCAGTTGTGTCAGTCATCTATATAACAATTTAAATACAAAACTGCATTTGTTTGTAAGTCCCAAACAATTGTGCCGTGCTGGGCAGGGTATATGAGATGTGCAAAACAACTGTGTACAATGTAATCGTATGACCTGTGTAGATTTTATTTTACAGCAAAATTGAGTTGTAACTGTTTAAATCAGAGGCTCTGGTTATAGATGCATCGATGCAAAAGTGATACCCTGTGTGAACTGGTCATGTCGTAAAGAAAATGCTTCGCAACTAGGTTTACTCTGTATTTAATTGAGAGTACAGCACACGAACTACCACTTTTCAACCTCAGGCACTGATCTTTGACATAAAAAAAACACATTTTTTAAACGAAAGTCTCATCTCATTATCTGAAACCGCTTAATCCTATATAGGATCACGGTGAAGCCGGAGCCTATCCCGGAAACATAGAGCGTAAGGCAGGAATACACCCGACGACGGGACGCCGGTCCATCGCCGGGCATTGCGGGACAATTTTAGTCTGCGAGCCAATCAACCTAAGTGCGTTGCATAATTAACATTTTTAGGAAAGCGCGAATAGCTTGTTTCGTGCCGTCTATTTTGACCGTACGCATCCACAGGATGAACCTTAATTAGGGAAGTTCAACATCGCTTAACGCATTCACTAATGATGCTTCACAAAAGTTATTTTCGGATATCAATGTCGCTCGTTTCTCACAACTTTTACTCTCATAATCACAATGTATTGTGTGTGTTGTATCACCCCCACAGACATAGCTCTCATTTCCTCAACAACATTAGACAGTCCTGTTCAAACGGCCTGACAGTGAATCCATATGTTCCAGGTAACACTATTATGATGGGGCGGCACAGCGGCACGGTGGCCCAGTGGGTAGCGCTGTCGCCTCACAGCAAGAAGATCCCGGGTTCGAATCTCGGCTCGGGTGCCTGTCTGTGTGTAGTTTGCATGTTCTCTCCCCGTGTCCGCGTGGGTTTTCGCCGGGCACTCCGGTTTCCTCCCACAGTCCAAAAAACATGGGACTACATAGGTTACTTGGCTTGCAGACAACATTGCCCGCAGTGCCCGGTGATGGACTGGCGTCCTATCGTGGGTATATCCTTGCCTTACGCCCTGTGTCTGTCGGGATAGGCTCCAGCTCACCGCGACCCTGTACAGGACTTAGCGGTTTCTGACAATGAGATGAGATTATTATGATGATTTTAAACTCATACTCATCAAAGACATAACAACACAGCATGCGCTCAGCCACATCCAGTGGAGGTCTGCAGTAATATACCCTGGTCAATATCTCACATTTTAAAAATGTAAACGCTGGATCGTCCTAATAAAGAGGCATTGTAATAAAATGTACCAATGCAGAAAAAAGAGTTTTCAACCTCAAGGAAACACCGCACGCACAAGAGCTGACAATCATGCTCCTACCTTACAATTAAAACATCAAGTGACAAAGAGGATAGTGTCACTCACGCCATGGGAATCGCAAACATATGCAGTGATATTTGAAGATGTAATCCAGAGACCGTGCACAATCTGTGACTCACAATCTGTGACTCACTGATAGGTCTCATTGCTATTTATCTATTTTAACTTGGTTACAGAGTAATTGTACAAAAGACACACAAACCTCACGTATGTGTATGTGGCACGTACAACTCATGTTCGGGGGAAAAACAACTTCTGTATTGGCAAGCAACCTGCACGTGCTTTGGACGTGACTGTCCATCCCTCCCAGCGAACAAAACTTTTATTTTTAGAAACCTGTCTATCTTTAGGTTTCTTTTGGATTCTGCACCGAACATCAATATTAATCTCGATTTCTCGTTTGCCTGTTTCCATCTGTTTCTCTGCCTGTCTCAGTCCCCTCTCCTCCATCTGTTGCATCTCAACACCTTCTCTCCCCCATTTATCTCCCTGTATCTCTCACCTCTCGCGCTCACCCTGCTTATTTCCAGCTCTCGATTTCCCATCTCAAGCTCTCTTGCTTCTCCCTAAAGCTCCCTCCCACTACCTGTCACATTCCCTCAAGGTCCCCTCCCGCTTTGCTCTCTTTCCTCTCCGTTTAAAGCCCTTTCACTATCTTCACATCCCTCTTATTTCCATCTCGTCACCAAGCTAAAATCTCCCATAGCCCCACATCTCTCCAATCTGCCTATCCGCATTGCCTCTATCTTCCCCTCTTGTTCTGATATAGACTGGTAGCATGAGAGTGAGAGTATGATGATGTGTGACAGCGTGACAGAATATTATGCAAAGTGAGGGTGCTTATGCTTCTTTTAAGACGTCTATCCACAGTGGAAGAGTAGACCAAATACCCTATCAGGTGGAGTACCTTCTGGATAGGACAAGTAATTTCAGACTATACCTTTACAACGTGTTGAACATTGTAATGGCTATCTACAAGTACTTTATATGCAAACTATGTCTAACATTTTGCAGTATTTTTCTCAGAAATGGATTCACTCAAATTGTACTTTGAGCAATTAAATAAGAGGTAGAAGTGTTTCTAATCTCAGAAAATTCTATTTAATTTCATATACAATTTAATTTCCTGTTGGCACAGTAACAATTTTAAAATGAATTGAAATTCTTTGGAATACCACTACATATATTTGTTTATTAACTTATACAGTTATTTGGTTTGCCGTTATGAGTTGCATGTAGCTGTTGGAAAAATCAAATTAGCATGCACATTTTGAATATCAGTGTGCAGTGATATTATGCTGGCAATGATGGCATCACTAAATTACTTGGTGGCACCCAACAATTTGTTCCTATTTGTAAATATAGGCCTCCCTAAGAAATGTGGGTCAAGCATTGGCAAAATTGCAGTCACACGTGCGGTCCAAGTTATGAATTGTATTATGTTCATTAAGTCACGTCGCTTTGAGATCCAATTGGCAGGAACATGTAAGGCTCTGTATTGAAAAACATTTTTTTTCCTCTCCAAAATATTAGCGGAATATAATCCAATCCAGCGTTTTAAATATTTCATTTGTGCAGCATCGACTAACAATAGCTAACCCTTGGCAAATGATGTCACGTCGAGGTGAGTTGTTTTGGTGACAGTGTAGCAAACGATTGACTTTGGCGATGCCTTGAAAAAATTAGAGAATGACATGGAATTATAATGAAACGTTGTGGAATCTGTCTTATCGGTGGGTGTGGGAACAACAAAGTAGGCTATGCAGCTATCCACCGTTGTACACTGTACATGTTACTTGCTCTGCAAGGCTCCGATCTTTGCCTGTCAGGGAGTAGATTTCATGCACGCGTTAATCTCACTGACAGATCTCCATGAGCGAGATTAAAGTTTGGTTCCCCTTAGCTTATCTCTAAGTGCAAGGCAGACAAGGCACACTGTGCATGTTATGAAGGTGTCAGTATTTGCTCATTGGCTCCTTCTGTTAAGTGTTGCTTATCTACAAATTGATGATATTAGGAATGGCCGATCCACAGTTAATGCGGATTCTTCAGATTAGCTCGACCCTGTGAAAAATTGAGCACCACGTTTTGTGAGGAAATAAAAGAAACGGTTGTCCTATGGACAGCCTAACCGCTGCTATAGGACGATGGAAAATTCCAACCAATGGCTCTGGGTTCTGAACAGAAGATGAGTACCACCTAAACGCTCATTTGAACAAGAAATGATTTCGACTTTTGACTCGTGATTAAGGGGACTCTGGACTAGAGGAGTTAAAAAAAAACAAGGAAAGGAAGAATGCATTTTATAACGCTAGAAAATGCCATATCTGGCGATGGATACAGAGACACGCGAGGAAGCCGCAAAGGGGAGGACGGGGGGAAGTGAACAAGACGATCAGCCGGCGTCAACCTGCCAGACACAGCTTCCTATATATTGTGATGGAAAAAAAACCCCCAAAAACGTTATTGTTGCTGACTTACCGTTCCTATGTCGTTGTTGTTGGCGTGCCGTTCTCTCCGCAGCGCTTTGTGACCCTCATTATTATTATGATGTTTTCGGCCAATTAATTAATGAATGTTTTTTTTTACTTACGGGAGGAAACTGGAGAACATAGAAAAAAACCAACGTAGAACACAGGAAGAATATTGGAACGCCACTTAGAGAGGCATCCGAGGCAGGAATCGAACTGCCTCAGCCAGGACTTTCTTTCTGCGAGGCACAGATGTTACCACTGCACCACCCTGCTGTTCGATGACTACTTGGTAATGGTTATACTTTTATGCCAATCTGGCAAACTATACCTATTGCCAAGAAGGGAAGCTCTCTCTCCCTGCGGTGTCTGCGTGTTGGAGTGGTGAGGTTTGTTTCCCGTGGCAGATAGGGTCCAGGTTTTGGAAAAAACAAGAAAATGTGTCAAAAGGCAACCCTCATTGCTACACAGCTGACAACACATTTGGCCCAAGAAGCCAGAAAAAAAGACCCGTGTGCTTCATCGGTAGCAGCCCTCTCCTTGACTAAAGTGTAGCTCCTATAATTGATGACATCATTTACAATGAACTATTTAACTGCAAATTAGGGCCTGTCGTGGCCTGCTGATTAAGGTGACTCGGGCATTTGAACAGAAGTGGGAGAGGTTAAATATCCCACGTCACATGTGCGGTCGTGGCTGGCTTTCAGACACAAATATTATTCAGTAAAAGTGCCTGATGAAGGTGAGTGTAATCAGCAGCGAAACGTCGTAATTCATTGTAAATGTTGCAGGTTTGCTCTCCAACGCACCGGCTGTGCTGCAGCCGTAAAGCATTGGTACGTTTGGTTCACTTGACAAACTTTACTGATTTGGCTGTGTCAGGTGGAGGCGTTGTTCTGACACATTCTTTTTACGTGGCGCAACAAGAGGGATTTATTATTGAGTAGTTCCAGTGGAGACCAGTATCGGAAATATTATCTGCTCAAGCTCAACAGTGAGCTATCAGTACAATGAGCACATGCTGATTGCAACGTCATGGCTATGACATTGCAATACAATACTGTATGTTTTTATTGGAAGGGTAAAATGTGGGCAGAACTCTAAAACACCTTCCTTTGTAGATACGAAAAAGGGCAAATGAGACACTATACGCAAAATATCTCATCTCATTGTCAGAAACCGCTTAATCCTGTACAGGGTCGTGGTGAGCCGGAGCCTATCCCGGCAGACATAAGGTGCAAGGCAGGGATATACCCACGATGGGACGTCAGTCCATCACTGGGCACTGAGGGAAATTTAGTCTGCGAGCCAATTAACCCATGCAGCAGCATGTTTTTTGGACTGTGGGAGGAAACCGAAGTGCCCGGCGAAAACCCACGCGGACACGGGGAGAGAACATGCAAACTCCACACAGAAAGGTACCCGAGCCGAGATTCAAAACCGGGACCTTATCCATATGTAACATGTCTCATTTAAACATTATAGTGCAGTAGTGCAGAAGTGTAATAGACTATACCAGTCTCATTAAAATACTGCAAATATGCAGTCCATTTTTATATTCCTAACGACCCAATGATAAGCGCATTTTAACATTGAAGGCAACGAAGGCATTCGCTCCACTGGGCAACAACTCAAGCCCGACAAATTGATTTAATTGGCGGACCAATGCCATTTTTAGACAGCTGCTCACACCAAAATCATCCAATTTAAATGCGGCTCACCTGAGATGGGTGACAGACACCGCAGGAATGCTACATTCAGTGAATCAATCCATAATGACGAGAGGAGATCTTAAAATAGCACAATGCCCTGTGTATTTAATGACACCAACGTGACCTTTCCACGGCCACAACTGAGTTTACCGTAAAGTTGGCAGAAACGCTGCTGATGTAGCACATTATTTTGCCACATATTGCAATGTATATTGCGCACACATTGCAGAATAATATTGCTTCGGGAATAAGGTCAAATTATTTATGTTCAATTAAGATCACTAGGTTGTGTAACATCCATGTTGTGCATGTAAATAATAACAATTTAGAGTGCTTTGTCGATCCACATAGATGTGGATATGACTAGAAAAGAATATGTATACGGTATGGTTGTACTGTAAAGAAGAATTTCAGCGTCTGTGCTGTTGTGATCCATTACAATAGATGCGGTCTGAGATCTGTACTTGTTACGACATATGCCTATGATGTTGCAGCGATGGACAAGCCATGAGCTATGCTTTCTAACACACACAGGTGTCCAACAGTAACAAGACACGACGAGCCAGTGGCTGCAGGCAGTGGAGTGGCGAGCTCTGGCTCGGAGAGAAAATTACTTTGACGCGCGTGTGCATGCAAGAGTTCTCTGCTCTGTTCCATCACCGCGGCACATCTTGGAAATCACATCCGTAGACAGGCAAACAATCGTATAATAATGTCTACATTTCTAAAGCGCCTTTCGCAATAGGGTCACAAAGCGCTGCACAGAGCTGTGGAGAGAACGGCGCGTCAACATCAGAATAGATCACTTCAGTAAAATAATGACTGTAAATCAATCAAATAAATATAAATAATTGTTCCAATAATTAAAGCAAGGCAGAAGTGTTCCTGTGCAGGCATGAGTGGCATGGCCAATACCCTAAAATATATATACATTGTATTAAAAACGATACATTGGTCAAATAGTTTTGCATATAAGCAGCTGTATCGAGCCTTCTCTTCCCATGGTCTCTATTTTAACATTGAACTCTGTGGGTAATATAGCAGTAGATAAAGGAGAGCAGAGGAAGATAGGGACAAATGGAGCACAGTCGTGTATACTCATATGTCGACATACAGGCAACAAGACAGACAATCAGGGAGATAGGAACAGGCAAGGAGATGGACAGGCAAGGAACAGCAACACACACAGAAGTCGATCTGTTGACAGGCTCTCTAAGGCAAAGGCAAGTTGGCTGATAATTCATAGAAATAGTAAAACATAGACAACAGCTAACACTTGTTTTAAGGACACGTGTAAGTATACACGGATAGAGTTTAATGCTTACTTTTCCCAATGTATGAAATATATTAAAAATGCAAACATCTGTTTGAGCACACGTAATAATGTTCGCATTACAAGTTAAGGAAGCATTGTAATACAAAAACAAATCCAAGCAGAAAAATACGATAATCGAAGTACTTCATTATAGCTGCTACTTGCAATGCTGTTGCATCATCTGCTACATCAACTAAACTTAATTATATTTTCTTGCGAGCTCCTATGATGGCAACTCCTGTTCAACAGCATAATTAGACTTTAAACATTTCAGGAATTAATTCCAAAATTCAATGCAGCCGTAGCGTACCTTACGTGGCTGGCGGTCGTTGACAGAAATTGTGGATTGATCTGTGGCTGAAAGGCAGGGGAAATGCAAAGCAAGACACAATTAAGAAATAACGCTGCGCGCAGCCCG
>JAZEWT010000012.1:20148017-20161171 GCA_036362905.1 Mordacia mordax
GCCACCGCGCCGCCCCATTATTATACAATCGACTTGCGGAATTGAGGAATGGGGTGGGGGCATCGCTTTCTTGTCTAGTCATGTGGTGTCTCATGATGTGGTGACTCAGCTTTCCATCGCCATGCGGTGTCTCGTGATGTGGTGACGATGCATAAGGTTAATGATTGACCAACGAGCAGCCGCCGGGTTATAAGGAGCACGGGTTAGAGGGGCGAGGGGAGTCTCCGGGGGGGAATTGGAAGGAGGAGGCAGCGTCACGATGTAAGGAGCGCTGATGTAGGAGTTCGTTGTGGGCCGCTACTCCGGCCGTGTACTGCTGGGGGAATAAAGCATTGAAAAGCATCCAAGAAGTCTCTGCTCATCCGAGCTCGCTGGCTGATCTATCGTGACGGAGTGAATGCTGATCCTCGCCGTGGTGTTGCCACTTTAAGCCGTTACAAGCCCGGAGTCGAGGCCTTGGCGTCACAGACTCATGTCTTACAGCACGTTGTGCCCTATGTCCGCCGGGATAGACTCCGGCCCCAAGCCAACCTGTACAGGACCATCAAGCGGGTACCGACGCTGACTGGCGCAGGTGTAAACTCTAAAACCGCTCGCATTCACTCACTGCACAGAGTTTCCCAAGCACGTGAGAGCGGTTCGCAAATTTGGGTTCTTATTTGCGAGCGAGTGACATTGAAACGGCAACAATCCTGGTGGTTTCCTCTGCTGTAGACTTTAACTCCGCTCCAGTGATCGCGGGCGGTCGCCGCTGGACCGTGCTGTGGCTCGACCGCAAACAGTTGTGGGGTTTTTAAAAATGCCTTTGTGGGAATCGTGGCTCTCGGAGACGGGGGGGGGAGCAGGAAGGCAGTGGGAAGGCTGTGGGAAGACTGCGAGGACAGCTGACACAGGCGTGTACTTGGAGACGTGGGTTGCAGTGCATTCCTGTGTACTCTGTAGGGAAAGCACATGTGGCTTAAACCCACGGTCGTATATCTGGCCCAAGGCCAAGTTAAAGCTGTGTGTGTGTATGTTGCATATTAATTATGTGTGCACCGCATGTGCACATTACAGTACATCACAGTACAGTTATACAGCTATACTGTACGTGTGTGTTCGTAAGCCTTCTTATATTGGGAGGGTTGTCCTCAAAATGTACTATTCTACAACCACCGTCTGACAGGTCTTGTGGGTTGTCCTGCAGTACATGTTTATACAGCACTGTGCTGAAGCAAAATGTGCACTTTTAAAATGAAAGGTTTTTAAGCAAGTACGCCGGTGGGTGAGTTTCATCAGGGCCAATGCACTGATGCCACCATACCTCTGTATTGCTTCATTCTGTCAATTTGTTGTCTGACCATCAAGGTCTCAGCACGAGCAAATCTTACCCTTAAAAAACAGTGGATATATCTTTCGAAGATGGCATTTACAGTCCAATAATAACCACATCTGGTTCCAGGTGTTTCCCGCAGATGCTGCCCTCTAGATGCCACTCCATTGCCCTAAAAATTGATCTTGGACTAAATGCCCTACAGCAGGATGGCACTTTAGAGAATGGTGGTGCCAACACCTGGCCCAACACCTTTTTTTCTGATATCAGTGCTGGTGTTGACACAATTCGCTTGACACGCAAGGCATCTCGACTGAAGCAAGGATCACAGACCAATTTCCTGCGGTGTGGCAGGTCACGAATTAGATCAGGGTTGCTTGTATTATATAAACAGTACACCGAGCACCACACCGATGCTCTTAGCGTATTACTTATACTTTCCCAATCACAAGCACACACACAATAGGCGTACAGACATACACGACATACGCGCACACGACTATGTATTAATAAATACGGAGGCAAAATGCTTTGAGACCAAGTCACCTGCATTCACTCAACGCTATTGTTTTAACAGCAAGCAGAGAGTATTATTAACAGTCAACACCGATGTTTCGTGCGACTCAATTACTTCATAAGTGGATCGTTTAGAAATCATGATAAAACTAAGGATGCGCAATGTTTATTTCCAGTACCTTGCATCCGGATGGCTGGACAGCCCCTCGCGTGCTATACACGCAGTTAAAAACTCGTTCACTGCCCGCCGGTGCCAGCCTCTTGTGGATGACAGTTTGACAGCGTCTTGTTTTCGGGGTCGGTACAAGTGGTGGTACAATCGCACGGTGACTGCAGCCCCAGACGCGCACCTGACCGCATGCATGCTTCCTCCCCCCGCCTCCGCTCACACTCACGCTGTCTTCGCTTTGTCAGGGCACAAGATGCCACCTTGTCAGAGTTTATCTGCTCAGTGCGACCTATATCTCGATTGTGAACACAGTCACTTTGGTGATGTACTTGTCCATTCATTACTATTACGACACAGTAAGAGCCACCCTCGTTTAATTGTAGCATTTAAAGCACGTAAAGCAGCCTTGACCTACATACATACCACTATTTAATTGTTTATGAGGTATTAATTCTGAATGCGTTGCCCCAAGGGATATGAAAACTTTTCACCCAGTTAATCTCGTGACTTATATTAAACATTACATAATTCTTTAAAACTACCAAAAAACTTGCTTGCTTTTAGAAATGACTTTCTTCTTGCAGACAGCAAGGCCGCGAGTTCAAGAAACGCGTGACACAAGGCTCCACATTCACATTACTCCACCAAAAGTGTCTCCTGGGAATACTCTATAAATATCTGTCTGCATGGTTCTGTTCGTGAATGTGCTAATTGGATAGCAAATCTCCATTCTCTAACAATATAGATGTGCGGCCAATCTTAACCCACATACTCTCCCGTAAGGCAAATTATTTAATGTAAGGGACAATCGCAGCGTGTGTGTGTAACGCTCCCTGAACGGATCGAAAGCAAAAACTGTTTCCAATATTGGCTCAGTCACTTTTTCCCCACAAAACCTTGGATCCGATCTGATTTCGAGACCGACCAGCTGCCATACAAGCTTAACAGCACGGTTGCTTCAATTTGGACAGGATTTACTTTGACTCTCGAAGATGTTTCCACAATCTTTTGAAGACACTGCTTCCTGGTGACATAAACACAACACAATAATTTCACCTCCTCATTTTTGACGGGCAAATAATGTACACTAGTTAATAATAATTAACATAATTGGTAATCTGGGATCGAAGCATATTGAGTCTATGCCTAAAAACGACTTGCTAAACACACCACAAACATTAGTTTATTTGAGTTATTTTGCATTATTAATCAGGATAATACATCCAAAGTAGCCTGAAAGCAAAGTTCGAGTAATATTTTGATAATCAATCACTGAATTTAGAAATAATGCTTCAAACAGCATTTTCTTCAGCTGAATTAATTCTAAAATTAACGTCGATTATTAGTATCTGGGGCGACTTGCATTATTGTAGAGGCGTAGCGAGGAGCCCAGAGAAATGTGGAGTGAAGGCAGTCGTGTACTCAGCATGGTGATTGTAATGTACGGTTACTGTGCAATCACGCGAATACAATTTAGAAATGCACAACAGAGCAAAGTATATGATATATTGTGTTGTGGCTTTGAGTGCAGCTTTTTTTTAAAGAAAGGACATGTGTACAGTATTCGGTCAGCATGTACACTCGCACTGGATTCCCTCCAAACGCATTGAATAATGTTCCACGTGGTAGGTAATCTATCACATTCGTAAGATTTGAAAAACTTGTGGAGGTACAAAATACGAAACGAAAAATACACGGCAGTGGATTGTCTGTTGTGATATGCAAAATGAGATCAAAATACGCATAGCCTTGTGAGATTACAATAGGTTTTATCGTATCTGGCGATTTGGCGATTATGCAGGTGTTAAGATCTTAACACACTGCATAATCGCCAGATACGGTAAAACCTATTGTAATCTTATATTTGTATACTGGCAAAAAAGTACTCATAGCGTTAATAGCCTTGTGACTTTGTTAAACGTGCACAGATTATGGAAATTTTTACATGGA
This sequence comes from Mordacia mordax, assembly GCA_036362905.1. Taxonomy (NCBI): domain Eukaryota; kingdom Metazoa; phylum Chordata; class Hyperoartia; order Petromyzontiformes; family Petromyzontidae; genus Mordacia; species Mordacia mordax. Next base: position 20,151,965 of record JAZEWT010000012.1, read on the forward strand.
TGTTAGTGGATGAGTGAGAATGTGTGTGTGTGTGGGGTGGGTTCTGTGTGTCGTGTCGACCTTCAAAGGCGCTCGCTAACGGCACTTGACCCTAGAGTCTGTTAAGACTATATGGGGGATCTTTATCTTTCTTCTCATAATTTAGTTTATGAGTTGAGGTTGACCTAACAAGAAATAGCTTCCAAATGTGTACACTTCATAATTGCAATAATTATAATAATATGTTTACATTTCTAAAGCACTTTTTCACCCAAGGATCGCAAAGCGCTGCACAAAGCTATGGACAACATCAGAAAAGATCAATTAAGTAAAATAATGACCATAAACCAATGAAGGACATCAATTAAAAATAAAATAATTGTGAAAAACAAAGGAAGGAAGACGTGTTGCTGAGCAGGCACAGGTCAACAGTGCATTAATCATTCAAGCACACAGCAGTGCGCAGCATCAACAGTCCTAACCAGAGGACTTCAAGGTCTTATGAAACAATAGAGTCTTGAGAAGGGATTTGAAGATGCCCAGTGACTCAGATGACCGAATTTCCAGTGGAGGTAATTTCCAGAGCCTGGCAGCAGCGCGCGAGAAGGCTACGTCACCTATTGAACGGAGGTGCGATCTGGGCACTTGCAGCGAGCAGCCCGTATTAGAGGATCGAAGTTGTCGTGTTGAGGAGGGTGTCTGAAGTAGGTCACGGATGTATGAGCAGCGCCAGTGAGAGTGTTAAATTCAATCGTGTATTTAACCAGCAGAGAGACACCAGCACTGGGGAGATGTGATCATGGATCGGGGTCCAGGTGAGGGCTCTTGCAGCCAAATTCTGCACACATTGGAGACGATTGATGAGGTAGACAGGGATTCCAGGAAGTAGTGCTTTGAAATAACCTCATGTGGTGTTGAATAAACCCATCTCGAGTTCAACTCAGTCTCCCAGTCCTTACACGCATTAGCATAGACATGGTGTTATGGTTAGCTCGCTGCACTGGGATCTAAAGGTCACCACTATGATCTGCCGGTTGCGGCATTTGAAACAAGTTTTTGAATTCCCCTGCTCGTCCGTCTCTCTCTCTCTCTCTTTGCGCAGAAGTACCAGTTAGTCGGCCAAGGTCGCATAATGTAGATATAAATTGTGGGTTTATTTTTCTACAATGTCTGGCCGGCGAGGAAGAAGGGAGACTCTTGAAAGCTCACTCTAGTAGGGAAGGAAGAAGCCCTTTGGGCGGCAGTGGGGAGAAAACAAATTTCAAAGGTGCACTCTTATCTATTTAAAAACATATATATTGTAGAGTGACACATACCGTGCAAACATTGGTAAAAGAGGCTACTGCATGTCGCTCTACAGGGGACTTGTACAGAGGAACCAGTGCCCTCAATATTTAATGAGCATTAGCATAGTCAATGTGCCGTTCAGTGTGTATGATAAGCTGGATATTAAAATGCTCAGACACGTGTAACCATATTATCGATAATAATAATTGCATTTAAAGAGCGCTTTTCACCCGAGGGTAACAAAGCGCTGCACAGAGCTCGGAGAGAACGGCACGTCAACAACAACGACATAAGAATGGAAATTCGGCCACAATAACGTTTTTTGGGTTTTTTTTTTTTTACAAATCCGAGAAAACGGCATGTCAGCAATATGATCAGGACAGGTCAACTAAAAGTTAACTAGTAGTAATAAAATATAGGACAAAAAGTAAGTGGAGAACAAATACATTTTCAACAAACAAGGAAGGAATAAATGTTCCGGAGCAGGTGCAAACCAGCAGAAAGCCATCATCCCAGCATTACAACATTGAGCAGCATCAACAGTCCTAGCCAGAGGGCTTGAAAGCCTTACGGAACAAGTGAGTCTTGAGACGAGATTTGAAGATGCCCAAGGACTCAGCTGGCCGAATTTCAAATGGAGGAAATATCCAGAGTCTGGGAGCAGTGCGCAAGAAGGCTCTGTCACCCATCGAATGGAGGTGCGATCTGGGCACATGTAGCAAGCAACCCGTATTGGAGGATCGAGGTTGTCATGTTGAGGAGGGTGCCTGAAGTAGGCCACATATGTTGGAGCAGCGCCAGTGAGAGCCTTGTAGGTGAGGAGGATCTTGAATTAAATTCTGTATTTAAGCAGTAGCCAGTGGAGAGACATCAGTACTGGGGATATGTGATCGTGGATGGGTGTACGAGTGAGGACTCTAGCACAGATAAGTGTGATACACTGCATATTGCACATGTGTATCAGCGACATGTGCAAAATATAAACATATAAGATCAACACACATGCTAGAAGACAAGAATGACTATCAGTGAGTGTTTAGTTTAATTTTGTTTAAAAAAGATGAATGAACATGTATTTATACAGAAACGGGAGGACAGTTGAACCTCCATTCACTACAGACCTCGCTGATATTAACTCTATTTTTATAAGTGTTGAGAAATATCATAGTAATTTCGAAGATGCACATAATCTCTACTTTAATATTAACATACATTTTTTGATCAGAAGCAAGGAATGCATTCACAACTGATGAGTGCAGTAGTACGTACTCTTCTGGCAAACAAATATCTCTCATCTCATTGTCAGAAACTGCTTAGTCCTGTACATGGTCGCGGTGAGCCAGAGCCTTTCCCGGCAGACACAGGGCGCAAGGCAAGGATATGCCGACGATGGGACGCCAGTCCATCGCCGGGCACTGCGGGGCAATTTAGCCTGCGAGCCAATCAACCTTTGCAGCAGCATGTTTTTTGGACTCTGGGAGGAAACCGGAGTTCCCGGCGAAAACCTACGCGGACACGGGGCGAACATGCAAACTCCACACAGAAAGGCACCCAAGCCGAGAGATTCGAACCCGGGACCTTCTTGCTGTGAGGAGGCGACAGCGCTACCCACTGGGCCACTGTGCCGCCCCAAATATAAATGTATCTAATGTAACGTACTGTACATTTTAGCAGCACAAGCACACACACACATCCACGTGCGAGAATAAATATTCCCCTGACACCGTAGAGGTAATGAGCGCAAGTTGTGTTTGTAGCAACATCCTCAGGGCAGCACAGCGCATACAAGGTTCGTGTGAGGGCAACACCAACTCGGCCATCTAATTCTCTACATCCCTTTAGTTCGAAGGCTTTCGTGACCAATATTATCAATGAAAAATGGACTTCATTGATCTCTCCATCCCACACAAGATACTCGACCGTGGAAAGGTGCATATTTGCCACGGATGGTATCTATAGCTGGGAAATGGATCTAAATTTCCAAGTTGACATTTGGAAGTGTCCTGAGCTCAATGCATGCGTGTACCGCCCACACATCCACCGCGCACCAAAAGATCACTCTCACTGTTTGCAAAGTTCTGTTCGTAAGCACCTATAGAGGCTGGCAAAGTGTAAGAGGGGGCAGTGCACAGCACCACGCTTGGTTGACCTTGTCTCGCCAAGTACTGGTGTTTTCACAACGCGCCGGAGTCTTCCTCGGGGAGACTCAGGACGAGTTTAAATATTACTCTCCACCCACGTGAGCCATCGTTAGCAATCGAACGCAGTTCCCGTCACAAACAAGCGTACAATCTAAGCACGATTGGACTGCTGAGCAAGTGGCTCTATTGGCAAGAAGAGTAATTATCGGCGCTTTGTGACCCTCGGGTGAAAGGCATTTTATAAATGCAAACATTATTGTAAAAAGTAGAAAATGAAAAGTACCCGTGGCAAATATTATTATTATTAATTATTACAAATTATTCCACATCACACCAACACGTTCCATCTCTGCAGTACTCATACAATGCGCAATATGCTCATTTTAAGTCGAGTCAACACCGCACAGGCCAATTCCAGAAACGAAAACTCTTTGTCATCATTATGCATGGTCACGAATTCACCCCACGAATTCGCTGTTCATCTGAGCGATAACGGGCACTCCATGGTTTCACATTTATGGAAAGCGCATGAGGGCGGCGCGGTGGCCCAGTGGTTAGCGCTGACGCCTCACAGCAAGAAGGTCCCGGGTTCGAATCTCTCGGCTCGGGTGCCTTTCTGTGTGGAGTTTGCATGCTCTCCCCGTGTCCGCGTGGGTTTTCGCCGGGTACTCCGGTTTCCTCCCACAGTCCAAAAGCATGTTCCTGGATAGGTTGATTGGCTCGCAGACTAAAACTGTCCCGCAATGCCCGGCGATGGACTGGCGTCCCGTCGTCGGGTGTATTCCTGCCTTACGCCCTGTGTTTCCGGGATAGGCTCCGGCTCACCGTGACCCTATATAGGATTAAGCGGTTTCAGATAATGAGATGAGATGAGATGGGAAAGCGCATGAGAGCATTACTACATTCGTGCATCACGTATGCTCCTTAATTACAACGAAAATCCCCATTGGTAAACGAATTCTGAATTAATGTAATACAAAATAATGATTGAAACATTTATTACAGAAAGCAGGCTCAAGGTTATTTATTTATTTTGAACAATGCCAACACATAGAGCAGGACTAGCGAACATTTAATGATGAAATGTGTTCTTGAATTGAGATGCAAATGGGTATCTTCATGTCCACGGGGGTTAAACTATTCCCACTGTGAAGTGCTTGAGTAAGACTGCCGCGGTCAAAGCAGAATGTAGGCGATTGTTCACCAGACAAGAAGTTCCAGCATGATCTCAAGAACAATACAAAAGTATTGTTTGTAACGTGTCAGTTTTGCCACAATAGCACGCAAGCGGTAATTCATACACCGACGATTACTTTTTCATGACAATGACCTGTAATATTTATTAATTTATTCTTTTGGAGTTATATGATTATGTATGTGATTAAATTTTCTTAATTGACCGGCCTCTTACATATGGAAAATGATGGATTAAATCAGTGTAGTACTTTGCTGTACAGTATTGTATAAGTGACATTAACAAGGAGATGGGAAGAGATGAAATTGGCTCGTATGCTATAGCGAATTGGTTTATTGTACTGCTGCTGTGTTAAAGATATCAGCTGACTGGGCAGCCTTCATCCAGTAGTGGATAGACCATGGCTAATGAATATGATGATGTATTAAAACAAAGATGGCTCGGGTAATATCAACAGCTCACCTTGCCATGGAATTATTCCTGATTGGCATTTCAACTAAAAACAGAAGATGACAGCGAATAGAAGAGGAAAGGTAAAGGTGAAGAATGTGATACAGAAACTTAAGAGGAACAAATAGCGGTAGACAGGGACATACCGCATGACCACGAAATCTGTGTTTGGTAAAAACAATATAGCGACTGGGTAGAAGACTTTCTCTCGAAAGCTGTTCTTTCGGGATACCTGTGTTAAGCGTTCCTTCTCTCTGCCCGGTCGGAAGCATCATCAGGCTCTTAGAATGTGGGATCATCAGGTCAACGTGGCAGGCAAAATATCGCGAAGGAGAGAAAATGAACACTCGACAAGGCTTTCCTGAAATAACAATTATGGAGAACAATTCTCATTAATTAAGCAGTGACAAACCTATATCAGTGCTACTGTGTAGAGACCACAAACCACACAATTTGAGACAGAGCACACAGACAAGACGAAGAACTACGCTGGCATATCATGGGTGCAGTGAGGAATCGCTGATTGGTGTCATCTTGCCGAGACCTGCCTTGTCAAGCAGGGCATCTCCTCGGGATGATGTTGATTATTACATAAATGGGATAGTGGTGGCACAGTTGTCTATGCTCTGTAATATAACCTAGGCGTCTTCGGTTGCCTTTCTGGCCAGAGCTAACAAATAACGAGTGATGTCTACACTGGTCCTGGGATCCATTTCACCAACCCGCATTGACCAGCATCGTGATGTATGCTAAATAATGCCCATGACTGATATGGCACAGGAATATCTTCAACGAGCAGTGGATTCATAAGCTCTCCAGTAATTCCGATTTATATTATTGCATGCATAGAATTACAGAAGTGTCACATTATATTGTAGAATAGCATAACTTGAACACACACAAAAAACCATAATTGTCCACTATCAATATCCACTTATGCCTAACAGGACCGTGGAGGATGGTAACCTAATTTGGCAGACACAGGGCGCAAGGCAGGTATATACACAGGATTGGATGACTGCCCATCTCAGGGCACAGGGGCCAGACCAATTAACCTTGGCAGCATATCTTTGGACTGAAAATACTTCATAATGGATGCATTATCATCTTTATCGTCTTTGGATCATTATATGTCTGGAGCCTTGCCCCAGACCTGTTCATCAAGGGAGCTCCTATCAGGAGCACTGGACTCCGGGCGATATGGCTCTGGGGTTCATTGGAATACGCAAACCCCTCTATCACGATGCAGTTAGGATCTACAGTGTGGAAATGTACACGTCTACAATTTTTAAATTGTCAGGCTTTTGGGTTGCGTTTATCTTTAAACCAAATTAAAAATTCTGGCTTGTCAATTGTTCTGCTGTAGGGATTAATGAAATATATTGGTAAGAAAAATAAATGAGGTGCTGTTTCTCACTTTCGTTTGTACTTTTTTGACATTTGTATGTGAATAGTGCCCTCACTATCTTAGCACGACACAATTAAATATTTGGAGCTCCTTTAATTTTCAAAGATTCATGTGTAGTTTTACTCATCTGGGACTATATATAACAGTCATCGCCTCCTATTAGTTGCCAAATGTTCCGAGGTCATTCTTGCAAATAAGACTACACTGCAGCGATGTGTATATTAAAAAAAATTCCAAAAATGTTATTATTGCTGATTTTTCGTTCGTTTTTGTCGGCGTGCCGTTTTCTCCGCAGTTGTGTGCAGCGCTTTGTGACCCTCGGGTGAAAAGCGCTACTATACAGCATGTTCTACTCCGGTAATATAGTGCATCCTTCCGTACCGTTCAAATGGGTTGAAATGAAACTGTGTATTTCCTTACGCTTTTCCCTACCGCCAAACATCGACCAATGAACTACAAGGCGACAGAAATGATTAAATTTAAGTAAACAAGCACGAAGACATACAGAGATGATCGCTGATCGCGTTATCACAGCGACAACGGAAATAGCTGACGGACCACCCCGTTTCAATCCACTGCTGGGTGAATGCCTCCTCACACCGTGTTCATCACGGGGATTGACTGCAACCGACCAGTGTGGGTTGGGGGGGGGTTACGGTGGGGGTGGAAGGACTGGTTCTGATATCGCAGTGCACTGATATTAGCAATGGATGGGAATCAAAGTCAGGTCACTGGCATCGCATTGTAGTGTGCAAACGAATAATGTCCCAGTGTCTCACCACAAATAACCACAATAACAATCTTACCATATACCCTACAATCGGCAACAGGTTCATATTTAAGAATTGCTCTCCATAGCTATGGCTTCGGGATAGCCGCGTCGAGTGTTCCTTCTCCCTTGTTCGTGACATTTCACTTCTCAGAACAGATGGAATGAATCTTGCTATGACGTTTGCATTCCTTTGCCTTTTTTTTCGCTATAATTGTCTGTGTCTGTGTAGCATTAGAGTTCTTCCCTGTTATCAATTTCCCCCAGTACCTGGTGCCAACCTGCATAAAGAAATGAGAGCAAAAATGTTTTCCAGAACGAACCCTATTCTACCCCCTCCTAGAAAAGACCATCCCTCCTCATCTGTTTTTCTGCAGCTAATGTGTAGTGTATTTTACAGAATCCAGAGAGCCGACTGGCGTTATTAAGCGAGATGTATAACATCCATTAGCAAGCTCACGAAAGGACATATGACATCTGTCAGCTGTGATGACCAATTACTAACACTGCTTCGATCACAAAACAAGTATTCCCACTGCTAACTAAGTATCTCCAACCTCTTCAGATGCGCTCACATTTAGACGACGTTGTCTACAACGACATTGTTGTTGTTGGATAATGACTCCAAAATGGTGCAAATTTAAAAGGCAATTGCTCGTCAAAAGTATCAGAGGCTCCTGGTGACAATGGAGTTGTCATTGTGTCCCGGCCTGGCGTCCCATCGTCGGTATATCCTTGCCTTGCGCCCTGTGTCTGCCGGGATAGGCTCCGGCTTCACCGTGACCCTGTATCGGACTAAGCGGTTTCAGACAATGAGATGAGATGAGATTGTGTCCCGGCCACTCAACTGGTAGCAGACTCGTATTTTCCCGATTCCATATTCTTAGTGAGATGACACTGGTGTGTGTGTGTGTGACGCGTATTGAGTCCCTCGCCTGCTGCATACTTGGCTCACGCAGAACAGCGACTGAGAAGAACCGGTAACGTGCACTGCACTTGGACCATCAGGCATCGCATGCTAAACGACTGCCTCTGGGGCATTCGGTACAAATGATAGTTTTTAAAATGTTTGTCGAAGTGTTATTAGAATAATGAAGGAACAGAACATTTCATCTCATTGTCAGAAACCGCTTAGTCCCGTACAGGATCGCGGTGAGCCGAAGCCTATCCATGCAGGCACAGGGAGAAAGGCAGGGATATAGCCACGATCGCATGCCAGTCCATCAACGGGCACTGCGGGCAATGTAGTCTGCAAGCAAATTAACCTATGCGGCAGCATGTTTTTTGGACTGTGGAAGGCAACCGGAATGCCCGGCGAAAACCCACGCGGACACGGGGAGAACATGCAAACTCCACACAGAAAGGCACCCGAGCTGAGATTCGAACCCGGGACATTCTTGTTGTGAGGCGCCAGCGCTACCCACTGGGCTACTGAGCCGCCCTGGAACACAACATTTAATGCCTAAACCTCCATTGGCCACGCTCATATGTAATGTCTGCAGTGATGATGAAGATTTAGATGACGTTTCTATTATCATAATAAAGCAATTACTCCATCCTCATCTAGGTAGAGCCAAAAGTTTTCATCTCTAAGCCCATGTGTCCACTTTGTGACCTTCGGGTGAAAAGCACTTTCGAATTGCAATTATTATTATTATTCCAACGATAACCACATTTGACATTGGGGACTGAGCAGGAAGAGACATGATAGGTCTTTGCTGTATACTGCTAGAGGGCGTAATTATCACTTTCTCGATGTGCAAATGTGTAAGACATTTATTTTGTGCGTAAATGTCAAATAAGCCTGCGGAGCAGGGAAAGGCTAAATTCTTTGCACAAGCATAATATGGTTTACCACAACAATGCATTATCACACCCAGGTAATTAACTCAATGAAATAATATATACTAATACTCTACAGTAATATGCCATTCCACTGCTGAATACCTCCTCATATCATCTCTCATCTCATTGTCTG
>JAZEWT010000012.1:20177124-20188217 GCA_036362905.1 Mordacia mordax
TATTCAGAGAGCATGCTAAATTAAGCTTGTTCCAGTTATAAGCTGATATATGATGATCTGACAGTTTGCGTCATAGAATCTGTTGTTGACTTACCACGTTATTGCCCCTTTTTTCAAAGCTAAAGTCTCGAAACAAAGTCTATCAACGAAATGATTCATCATTAAAACACTTGTATATGAATTCACCTCACTTGCATAGTAAGCGGTTTTTCAGAATGTATTTTTGAAAACGAAATTGCATTATACTATTATTGATAACAGGAATAAAAGTGCAAAGTATAGTAATTTCTAGGCAAAAATTTCATGCAGAAGACTGTTGCACCATCTCTGCAATGCGTGGATTACAATATTTTGTTAGCTTACCTAGGGTTTTTCTATTACGTGGCAGCATAAGCTACCAGAGATCGTGCTTCTAACCAAGACCAATGCTGAATCTTAACGTGGTTTGGTTCTCTCACAATTCTGTGCCTATTATATTTCACTGGAAGAAAATATAACCTTCATTTGATATGACCCTACGTGCATTGAACGTTGCTCTCCGTAGCTCTTCTTTCGGGATATCCATGACGACCGTTCCTTCTCTCTCCTTCGTGACATTTCACGAAGGCGCAAAGGGCACAACTCGAATTTGCATGAAGACATCGACAGTGAGACATGCCTGATTGACCCTCTGATCTTCCAGCGTCGAGGTTTGGTCTCCTCGGGATTCACCTTACTGCTGGGGGTCACAGCTCCTTGCGAACACCATGAACGATATCTTTATGAAATAAAAACCATATCTGACAGAATCCAACACCGGCATCTCATTTCACGAACGCCTTGTTTAGACACGGCTCGCACCAGTTACTCCTATTCAATTCAGAAAATCAGAATGAGTGTGTCATGCCACAATGTTCATAATATACATATGCGTCCCTTGTTTAATATTTAATTGCATGTGTAATGCACCACTACCGCAACCCTTCCCTGGATGAAGGGAGCTATATATATATATATCCACGTATTGGCACGTGATAGAAAACGGCACAGGAGGAGAGAACCTGGCGACTCATTCAATATTGTTGCATTTGCGGTATCAAATAATACTCAAAGCAACGCTAAAATATCTGGATACATCGATCTGTAAGGAAATGCGAACGGAGAATATACAAATGCACGTTGGGACCTGTTGCAGCCGCCTATGACTTCACGCAGGTTTGTATAATATTTGGATGTCCTTCCGACTGTTCAGGCGGTTTCCTGGGCAGGAGCGTTGTGTTTATCACTGCTTGAACTTGGTCATTTGCACGTATGATTGCACAGGTTATATTAATTGGGAATGTAAAATTACTCAGTGCTATATACGCTACTTGTTGCCACTCTGCCTTTCATCCCAGTCTTGTATTGTGTGGTACGTTATGTTTATCGATATGTTGAATCTTCACATTTTCATTTAGGGTTGTTAATTGCACTCAGGGGTGGCACGGTGGCCCAGTGGGTAGCGCTGTCGTCTCACAGCAAGAAGGTCCCGGGCTCGAATCTCGGCTCGGGTGCCTTTCTGTGTGGAGGTTGTATGTTCTCTCTCCCCGTGTCTGTGCGGGTTTTCGCCGGGCACTCCGGTTTCCTCCCACAGTCCAAAATAACTTGCTGCTGCATAGGTTAAATGGCTCGCAGACCAAATTGCCCGCAGTGCCCGATGATGGACTGGCGTCCTATCATCGGTATAGCCCTGCCTTGCACCCTGTGTCTGCCGGGATAGGCTCTGGCTCACCGCGACCCTGTACAGGACTAAGCGGTTTCTGACAATGAGATGAGAATAACACTCAGGTCACAGAGCGCTCGTTTTCAATACTATTATGTGCGGAGATTTCAAAAGTTTGCTCATCCAATAACACTGTTGCATGTTTGTGAGGCAATCCGTCATGAAGTGTCTGTGTTCTATTATCTACTGGTTGCTCAATGCTGTTCTAGGTTTTATTTTGAGCTGTATCCACTATTTGCCGAAAGCTATTACCAGAAAAATACATTGCCTTTAAAATTAGAATATCTTATCAAAAGCCCCATACAATTTTAGAAATTAACCAGCTATTACACAACAGCAACAAATATAAATGCAGCACGTAACTTATACTAACCTGTGAGTGCAACAGCAGCCCTACTATTCGCGGGGAACCACCAATGCTGTACCTTGGTGGTTCAATATATTATAGGTGATCTGCTGGCCGCAAGTGGTGGGATAAAGCGTGGGTACTCCCACCTCTTGAAAGACGTCGAGCCACCAGCGAAGAGTAGGCCAAATACCCCCCCCCTCCCCCAAAAAAAGGGGGTCTCTAGAGCTCCCTCTAGAGGAGGTCGTTTCTACCAACAGAAACACGATCACAAAAACGCAGGGCAGCACCTTTATCCTTTTACATTTTTCTCATTTTCTCCCGCAAAGAGATGCTTACACTGTACACGTTGCACGATTTTGACCAAAATATCAATTTTTTTAAAGTGATTCGTTACAGATCTTAAAGAGGGCTGTTGTGAAGGGCTGTTATACTGCACATTAGTGCGTTTATGGGCACTGCGTAGAGAAACACCTTTGTGCACTTCATGTTGAGTTTTTTTATGATTAGGGTCAGAAATATATATGTAACCGTTGATACCACTTTACCAAGTGCTTTTTTATACTGTATGGTCCTTTTAATATGAATAATGTAATCTGACAATTAAAATCCACGTACATTTTCAAATAACACCTTTGACATTACATAGAAATATTGAAAATTGCACAAATTACTTTAGAACATTCCAATAAAGCGTTTTTGTAGTCTCTATAAATGCATTAGGTTTGTTAAGATTTTTTTGCATGCGCTTAAACATTTTCTAAGTTATTTATCTTTTACTTGGAGTGGAAACCCGAAGAGACATAATTACTAGCGTGTACATCAAGACCTTGTATTGGAATGCATTGGCCCTTTACAGGATTTGTTTTAGTGGCTAAAAAGTTGTGCTTCGTGTTCATGATTTCAGTGTTCTTATATACATCTGCAAATAAAACACATATTACTACTGTGTGTCATCATTTGCTGAAGGACATTTTAATTAAAGTATAAAATGCCTCGGCAGGTGACGAGTAACTCTACGCATGCCTTGCAATAGTCATTGTTTTTTTCTATACTATTCTGTATACACTAATATTTGCAAGTAATAACGTGGTTCTCAAATCAATAAATGTATTATTGGTAAATTGAAATCAATGAAGAATGTTTTAAAAGGCATGTGAGAAGACTCGGAGATGAAAAAAATACTTCACAAATCAGGCTTGAGTAACTATAAATGGGAATGGCCACATTTTTAAGAAATTATATTAGCTGTCAATTTATAATGAAGGGATTGGGTTATGACAAGACACCAAATGGCTTACTTGACAGAAAGCTGTCAAGGGGGTTTTAACACCCACACTTACAGGAGAAATCGTCCTCTCTGTAATATCCGGAAGCATTACATTTACATCGAATCAATCAAAACATCACCTCTGTGCAAACGGCTCGTGCATCGGGTGCATTAACCTCTACGGTATCCAATAACCCACGTGTGTAGCTCTTAGTAAGCAATAGGAGAGGTGCTGCACACTTGCTTCCCAGGGTCGCACCAGGCTGAGCATGATATGAAACAGACGAACTGCAAGTTATGTGCAGAAAACAAACTATTCATGACATTTCGAGCTTTGTTATGGTGCCATCATGACCATTTAAGCCATAATTCCAATAAAAACTCGGGGCCCATTCTACAATTTGCAACTCTATGCGGGTTGGATTTCGTCACTTGGAGACAGGGTGGGATGGGTCGTTGGGAATGTGGCCAGGGCAAAGCCGCAAAGGTGTGGAATGTTGCTGCAAATGTCACGCGATAGCAGTGGCAGAAACGCATTGGTTAACATTTGGGGCGGGGAGGATTGTGAAGGAAGCACCTTGTCGGTCTGGTGACCCATTCTGTTCTGCTCGTGTGGCCATTCTGCACCTCCTTCGACAAACCGCGCAATGCCATACATACCGCTGCGGTATAGGATTGGAAGTCCGATGTACAAACTATTATACCACTGCAACATCTCCCATCCTGTTGCAAAACATTCATTAAATGAAGACTCACATTAATATAACTCATAGGCAACGCAAAGCCGGCTTTATCCCGGGTGGTAAATTATAAGAATGACAGTGTCTCCATAGGGTTTACTCATTATCGCTGATAGCTTGTTGCAGATAAACTGAAATGGAATAGAGCATATATTTTATTGGATGACATAGCCGAGAGGGTGGGGGATAGTGGCGTTGGCTCACCACTAATGCCACGCACTCTGATGGCCGTCAAGACAATGTCAATCTACTTGTAGTCTGAGCTCCCTGCGTTGGGAGTATCGACTTTGGAGTGGCATTCACCCGATTCAAGGCATCCACCACATGACCCGAGGACAAGGCATCAGTCTGTGCCCTTTGTTTCATCCATGCATCAGCGATTTCCAGACTGATGATTGCATGTGCAGTCGTGTCTCACGGTGGCCCCAGGACAATAAAACTATTTTCCCCTAGGGCCGGTTATATAAATCATAAAGCAAAGCGTATCTCAAGCACAGTAGCACAAAGCTGGGATGTGGGTAGTTGAATCAGTATCATGAGACAGTAGTAAAGATGCAGAGGACATTAAACAGCAGCTATAAATGCACAATATTGCATTTTGGAACTTGTTATGATCATCTTAAGTGTTTTGAATAATTATAAAAACTAACTACTTTATCAGAGGGTGGAGCAGAGGCATACTCTTTAGCACTCTGCATTCTGAACATGGTGCACGGAGATCGATTTCCAGACATTGCTTATATTAGTGGCAAGAGATATTTAAACCCATCTTTGCCATGCTGGTCAGTACGACTTTGTATGATCAAACAACCCCCATGAGTGGAACTGCGTGGGGAGGCAATATTCAGGCGTCGATTGACAATGGGGATGTGACTTAGTTATGGACTTATCAGTTTTTACATTAAAATGTATAACCTGCACACATATTTTTACAACAGGTATTTTTATAGTGATTATAACATTCTAGCGTTTCAATATATGGCAACTACAAAATTCCTAAATATATTACATATTTCTTCTGCTAGTCTTTCATGCAGGCAGGATTCCAAGTGACTATTTCGTTAAGCTATGGTGAAACTTCAATCCAGATACACACAGTAATGCCAAGCAAATTCATTCAAAATCTGTTCGCACTCACAACCCTCTCTGCCACGTGATTCCTAGCAGTCTTTCGAATTGGGGAAAAAAACAAAGGCGTAATTGCATTTAACAATCGAGAGAGAAATGAGAGAAGCAACTTCGTAACCTCAATAGCCCGTTTCCTTGTGTCACCTCATGAGCGCTATGCGAACTTTACCTTCAATTCTGATTGTACAGAGTAATCCAAGATGACTTCATGATCATGGAATATCTAAAAATGTCAAGAGTGGCCAAAGGCTAATACACATCCAGCACTCTGTGTGTGTGGGTGGTGATACACTGGGACTGCAGGATAAACACTGGCATTGTCCCATGAATAAAACATTGTTGATGAATTTTACAAGATAACGAATATTAATATGTACAAAATGAATACACGTTTGAAACGTGGTGATATTAGTGAAATATCTGAAATAAAAGCAATTCCAAAAACCACCATGTAATTTTCCCTTCCCTAATATTCTGCCAGAGCAGACTGATACGGCTGCTGACCGTATTAAATTCCCTTCTTCCACTGCCTCCAGTGTAAAGTTAAACTGTCAAGAGTGCAACTGACAAAACAAATAGTCTATAGGTCATGTATATTTATCCAAGGATGCAGTCCTGTATCATCCGAGGGGGTTATTGTGGGGGGAGAATGGTCGAAGGAGCTGACGTTCCTTTCCAAAATCCTATCATTGTAAAAAAAAATATTAGTACAAATATTTAACAATGCTGACAGCGTTGTTTCTTCAAAGTTCCGCCAGTTTGGCAAAAAGTCATAACCATCAAACAAATGTGCCTGTGGAGCGCCTGTGACAATCCAGCATCAGCGGACACACTCGTCTATAGAGTGGCTCGCCAGTGGTACAGGGAAGCGATTGAGGCATCGCATCCTTTCCTGATGCACAGAGGGTGAGACTCGCAGATAATGCACGGGAGATTAAAGCAGAATGTATCGTCACTCATTACGTTCAGCGACTAACATTTGTTTTAATGGCTTTGTAAGATTGATTGTGTCATACTCCCAGCCCATTTAAACAAAGTGAAGCTGCAGGCTCGCAAAGGAAGTCAAGTCTGTGACCACTGGGCAGCCAAGTCAGTTATCGATGGTGCTTGACAAGATATAAATAAACGATTCGGTTTAAATTATCGCTGCTTTCTGGCTGCTGAATGCTGTGACCAGAATACCCACGCACGGTAGTGTGGGATTCCTCTCCGACCAGACCATATCACTTACAGATCTTAAACGTACAAAACGTGAAAAGTGTTTAGCTTCAAATACAATGCACCACGAACACAAGTAACTAAACTATAGCAAATGAAACATTATTTTTGCGTATGTATACTAAGCCATGAAGCACAATGCAACGCTAACGTGCTTAAGTTTGATACGTTCAAATTGAATTGACGCGACTTTGTACTTAAGTGGCTTGGCGTAAAAAAAAAAACTACATCAACATTGGCTTGCACATATTTGTGAGCCTTCTGAGAGATGATAAACACGTTCATGTTGATGCCACGCAAGACAACTGATGGCGTCTGTGCACGGAAGCGCGCCAGCATCTCTCAACACAGAGCAGTGCAGTTGCTTCTCTCTAATTGCCAAGTGCGTCTCTCGGAAAGGAAGTTACTGTGATTGCGCTTCCAGAAGGCTCGCCAATATAATTTCTCCCAAGAAATGTTTCAAGCAGACGCACACGCAGAAGGTACGACTGTTACATTTAACGAGCCTTGCCCGGCAGGGACTACTTATGCCACTGCAAACAACCTTTTTATATAAATGCAACCTACTCTTTTACACTGCCTACCACGTGCGATATAATACGTACTCAACCTATTTCAATGTGATTGGAGTAGATATTGCTCATTCAATCAGGCATGACACTGCTAATTGTAGTAATATTTTTTGCCAGATTGTATCGTTTAGGGCGGCACGTTGGCCCAGTGGTTAGCGCTGTCGCCTCACAGCAAGAAGGTCCCGGGTTCGAATCTCTCGGCTCGGGTGTCTTTCTGTGTGGAGTTTGCATGCTCTCCCCGTGTCCGCGTGGGTTTTCGCCGGGCACTCCGGTTTCCTCCCACAGTCCAAAAGCATGCTGCTGCATAGGTTAATTGGCTCGCAGGCTAAATTGCCCCGCAGTGCCCGGCGATGGACTGGCGTCCCATCGTCGGTATATCCTTGCCTTGCGCCCTGTGTCTGCCGGGATAGGCTCCGTGCTCACCGTGACGCTGTATAGGACTAAGCGGTTTCAGACAATGAGATGAGATGAGATTTGATCGTTTAATCGCTATTGATAAACAGGCACTGCTTAATCTCAGATACCAGTACCCTTGCACAACTGCACTTTCGAGACGTTGCGCTACTTGTGTAAACACGTTACGTTTTTCGAAGATTTCATCCGCAATGAGGCTGCAACTATGGATCGAGGGAAAGTCCGAGTGAGGTGGCTGACAGATATGTGAGCGTGTTTACAACAGACACCCGTTTCGAGAGGTTGATTTTGGAGGACGCCGAGCGAGAGGATACACGAAAGGTGAATGAGAAAAGGAGGTCAATGATTTGTGCTCACACCTGGCACGTGCAGTGATGGAATTGATGTCATCGCGTGGACGCGATGTTCTGGCGGCCTGAAGCTGTGGTCCAGCGTTGGCGCAAGCACGGATCCCTGTGCGAGAGGTTGGCGTGTCCATGTACTCGCTTTGTCCCCCATGTGCACTCTGAACCGTCTGTCACGAAGGAGCAGATCGATGGCATCAACCGCCCATCTTGGCAGAAGTTTCATCAGATCAGTATGCGATACTGTCACATGCGGAGGTTAAGTCCAGAAATACAGCTCCTGTCTTGAGGTTCTCTTGGAAAGCGTTTTCGATTATTGTGGTCAGCTCCAAGACTCTGTCGCATGTACCGCGGACTTTTCAGAAATCTCTCTGCTCAACCTGAAGCATGTTCTCCACTTCGGGGGTTAACCACCTGGAGTACGAGACGCTGCTGTAGCTAGAAACATACAGAGAGTAGTGATACTGCACGGTAACTTGCAACGCTGTGCAAGTTCCTTCCTGGTTTTGAGAGCATAAAGATCTTCGACATCTGCCAGATTCTTTGTAGCCTCTTTTCACTGATGCTCCATGTGGCAAACTGAGAGGGGGATAAGGCAGCAGGGGCGAGCTCGAGACAGGGCTTCATCCATTTGCACCACGCCCCGTGTGAACAACGCTGAGCCACCGTGCACGTGGAGCATCGATGCACAGTACGAGAAGTGCTCGTAAGAGCTGCTCTTCCAGGAGAGCTAAAGTATAGAGACGGAATGCTCGCTACGGCTAACCAGAGACAGCAGCTCTTAATAGCGGTTGCTAAACTTAATGTTAAGATTTGCAAGTATAAACCTTAATGCGATGCAAATTATCCTCACATCAGCGTCGTGTAGCGCCACTTTCTACACGGCTGCGTGGACAAAGTCATTGTAGGATTAATAAACTTGACTTTGCTTAATTGCTCACTAGTAAAACTAGAATGGAGCTTAATCGCTATATTCTAGTTTTACTCCATATGACATACATATGTTGTATTGTCTAATGTCAGTCCATCACCGGGCACTGACAGCAATTTATTTTGCCAACCAATTAACCTATGCAGCAGCATGTTTTTTGGACTGTGGGAGGAAACCGGAGTGTCCGGCAAAAACCCACGTGGACATGGGGAGAGAGAACATGCAAACTCCACACAGAAAGGCACCCGAGCCGAGATTGGAACCCGGGTTTCTTGCTGAGGAGGCGACAGCGCTACCCACTGGGCCACCGTGCCGCCCATGTTGTATTGTTTTTTTTATATATAAATGCCATGCAAACCCCTACCAGAGCCAACACATTTATTTGACATAAATATACCTAGCATCTTTGGGATAGAGTAAGACGTTGGTTGGTGTGTGTGAGACGGCGAATTGTATTTGAATGCATGCTGAGTATAATATTCTTTAACCAAAAACAGTACTTCTGTTCACTGTGCCGGCCAGCCATGAGATTGGGAGACTAATAAATCTTATGCCAGAAAATGCATGTCCATAAATCTTCTTGGCACGACGCCACCAGAATCTAGGCAGCCGGTTCGTTAAACCCCATTTGGTGGCAAATTAAAATGTGGTCTCCTGGAGCTAAGCGTGGTCGAGTGGCTTCAGCCGTGACGCACCACTGGTTTATAGAGCTCAGTTAAGGGTTAAACGGTAATAAGGATACCGATGTTAATCCAATATGAATGGACAAATCCTAATTGGTTTTGCCAGACCAAAAACCCCCCACACATTCGCTTGCTTGCGTTAGTGATTGAGCGCAAAGGTGCGAGCATTTGTACACAAAGCACAAGCTTTTCGTTATAACCGAGGCCCGCCCGCATCAAGGTCGTGTGCTGGGGCTTACCGTGGAAATCGAAGCGAGAGAGCCACGGCTGACAGCCTGCCTGTGGGTGTCCGTGTCGCACACTGGACACGTTGTCTCCTTTGTACCTGATGGCTTGATGAACAATATCACAATGGTGTTGTGTGAACGGTAAATGATGGTACCGATAAATATAGCCTCGAGAAGGACACCTCCAGAGCCTGTGAGTGGGGCCAAATACATTATTATTTTACATCCGACTCGCTGCGCTTTTTAGATATCACGTAATTAGTAGACAGCCCGCGGTGAGCGGTTACAAGACTCCTTCCCGCGTTCTTACCGGCTTGCATAGAAAACTTCGACCAACACGACAAAACTTCGATCCATAAATACGGGCTTGCTCATGTGCCCAGACCGCACCTCCATTGGACGGGTGACAGAGCCATCTCGCGCGCTGCTCCCAGACTCCCCCTTCCATTGGAGACTCGGTCGGCTGAGTTGCTGGACATTTTTAATCTCGTCTCAAGACTTACTTGTTCCGTAAGGCCTCTTACGTCCTCTGGCGAGGACTCTTGATGCTGCTCACTGCTGTGTGCTTGGATCATTGTCCGATGTTGACCTGTGCCGGCTCAGGAACACTTCTTCCTTCCTTTGTTTAAACAATTATTTTGTTATTTGATATCCTTCATTGATTTCGACATTAATTTGCTTGATATATTCTGATGCTGTTGTTGACACGAAGTTCTCTCCAGAGCTCTGTGCAGAGCTTGTGACCCTAGGGTGAAAGGCGCTTTAGAAAAGCAAATATTATTACATTGGTCACTCCTGCCCGTACGCGCGGATGGCCGTGACAACCCTAATCACCTGAGTTCTTGTCCAGGTCTAACAGCAGTCATGAGTTGGATTGAACCGGTCCTGTGGCCCACTTGACTGATATACACCGAGCAGCGTTCATCCAGCAGTTTATTGAATAAGGGCTGTAAATTAGTAATTTATTATTAGCATTTAGTCGATGCATTCACTGAAATGGTTTCTCAATGTCGTAGTAATTTGCCCGCAGAACAATGGTAATTTTAGTTCAAGAATGCAATGAAAATTCTTAAATCCACCATTGACAGTATAATGGAATGGCAGCTACTTATGTATCAACGGGTTGTGCTCTAATCTAATCAAATATTGGTGGTATATTGTATAATGTTACGACGACATAACCTATTCAATCGTCTGTCGGAATTTAATCTCTTGTAGACATTCAATGACTGGTTATTGAAGCGTGTTATTGAAAACCACCTCAACGCAAACAAAATAAGGAATTTGTAAAATTACTCCGCATTGTCACGTAACTCTTGCCTACCCACATCAAATATCCATCCTTTGTTTTCCTATTTACCTGTAATGTCACTTAGAAGCTCACGACGCACACAGAATGTTGCATTTCAAACACCATTAGCATTTGCTGTGCAACTCATATGAAACAACATAGCTTATTAATAATCTTTTCGTCAAATA
>JAZEWT010000012.1:20198725-20230061 GCA_036362905.1 Mordacia mordax
TATGTTGCTGGTTATTTTCACATGACACCAAGACTAAAGTTCGGTTGGTTTTAATCGACTCATTCTAAACACTTTGAAGCTGCCCATTGGTCTACAGTACATACTGTATCATATAGCTATGTAAAATGTGTAGATGTTGGGGTTTTAAGATCTTAATTTCATATATCGTTTCTACAGCATGTCAAATCAATAAGATGAATCACTGTAACCAATCAACTTCAGATGAACAATATTTACAGATATTGGGTTTGTGCCTCAAGACTACTTCTGAAAAGCCGTGTCGAGCGTTCCTCCTCTCATTCGCATTGTGTCTTTATAATTTTCAGTGCATATAGTTTAATTCCTGCGACAACTCATTTATGCTTATGTTACACTGATATTAATGTCTTGCAAGGGGGAAATATATATTACAAATAAACCTAGACATGTAACGAGGTTATTTGTGAATCCTTCTAAATGCAGTGCTGAACACCATAAAACTGAAAATGTGCGAATTCTAAATAATGATGATGTTCTACTACGTGTTGTCCCCATTCTAAGCAATGCATTAGTGACCAACTCTAGTTAGTGCAGGTGTCCACACATTTTGGCAAGGATTACGAAAGCTAAATGGTGTCCATCGCACCAGAGCGCATACAGGTATTTCTGTAGCTGATCACCTGACAGCATTCACCCGTGTCAATCTATCTGTGGGTGCTTTACCTTTCAATGTCCTAACAAATGTGTGCTTCCATTGTTGTCTGTCAATATTGCTGCAATACATTTATAGTGTCCTTCGTACACTTTACATTTTCCACATCTTACACGGGGTCTTAAAAACTATTCGACGAAACATTACCTTCATAAAAAATATTTAAGGATAAAATGACAGTGTAATTTTAAGAAATCTTAAAGTAACCCATTATGATCATATGGATTGAACAGCTCCAATGACATAATGTGTAGACCATTTAAATAAAATCCTGCAAGCATGTTTTATTCCATTAATGGCACACTACAAATAACATCCCCTTAAACCAAAACTAATGAAGGTGCGAGAAAGAGAAAAGATAATTGCACACAAACAAGACTTGAGCACAGCTTGTGCCAGTCAGTGGCAGGTCTGTGAATATGAATAAAATTTAATTACATTATGATACAACATGCAACTACTAATTCAATCTCTGCCCACAAGAGACCTGATGTTTATTGTCTCATCCAACAGCAAGGCTGAGCTGTGCTCTGGAACGGTTCGTCAGGTTGAAATTCACCGCAAGTTTGCAACGTTAGGTAGCGTCAACATTCACAATATGAATGCACGTGTGGTGACTTGGATGTAAGAGCCATAGCGCAATTGCTATTAGCCACACTTTCCATAGGACAATTCATAAAATATGCAATAACGCCTGTGTTATTCCCCACCATTGGATCCTAGCCATGGTGGGGAATAACACAGCTGTTGAGTCCATCACAGAACTATTTTATCCAAAACTTAACAAATAAACATCTTAATGCGTGCAAGTGTGCATGTGTATATATCAAAGTTAGCTTGTGTGTGTGTTTGTGTGCTTTGTTCAGACATAGTATAGAAAACGTGTAAAGGATGGCTAAGTACCGTACCTGAAAATGTTTGATTTGGGGAGTTTGTAAGTCATTGCACAGAGAAGCACAACAGAGAACCAATAACAGGTACTGGTTGATTACAGTTTAAACCATCCATCCATTTTCAGTGTGCCACTTTCCCTGGCGAGGGTGGTAATTGCAATTTAAAGTTGTCATTTGTGATTGAAAACATTGCATCAGTTACAGGATCTTGAGAAATATAAAGAGGCATCCATACAAACTGGAGATTTTCTTGATGTATTTTATACATTTACTGAATACTTATTTAATAACATCGATTATAATGTAAATTTAATAACTTAGGTTAAATGATGTTATATTTAATTACCAACTCATGTAATATTGCATTACCTAATGGTCTCTAAATCCTACTGATGTACATAGCATTTGAAACATTTGCAGACTTCTATATCAGGCACATGGTAAATACTTAATTTCTGACATTGACTTGAATATGAGAATGCCCACTGGCACTAAAGACATATGCTTCCACTGTTTGGTAAATAGGATTATTTAAGCAATTACTAGCCTCAAACCTGAGAAAATGCAGTTTGGTACATAAAACCAAAATGGTTTAAAAGTATTACAGTTATTTTTCTCAAAGTTTATAAAACTGGCATTTCTAAGAGTTTACATAACCCTGTTCTCAGATTGAGAACTGCCTGGGCTCTGACATGTTAATATATACCTGGTTTAAAACCATTTCATAATTTCAGAGTTAAGAATATTTGCTTTGTCTGGCATAGATTTAGTTTTAGATAATAATTTAAAGGGCAAGGCTGTGTCTTTAAGATTTTTTTTAAAGCAGGGTCATAGGTACACGATTATATATATGTAATCATAAGCGTGAGCTCAATACAGCCTCAGTGCAAACACCATAATGCATCAGGAGAGCCAATTTTAGACGATGCAAGGTGAGCATTTAAACAATTTCTCCACAAGGCTTTGTCATCTCGCTTTGTTATTGTTTTGTGGCTTTCTGGCCTTAGTCATCCCCTCACCTTGCATTCCAGAGACAAGGCCAACCCACTAAGTCATTCTTTGTGAATGGCTGTGCTAGGTGCTGCGTACTGTCAGGTATTACAATTCCTGGTCTTGCCATTTGACTCAACGAATGCTACTGATGTATGGGCATAGATATGTCTTCTTTGTCAGAATGCTGCGGACACAACAAATGGAGTACCCAGAATATGTATAAATTTACGTAATGTACTGTCCCCGTTAAAAATAAAGCTGTATGTGCATTATTAAACATCAATTCAGCCCATCTTGGGCACGTCACAGCATGTCCTCTTAATACTAATTGTTGCATGTAAAAATTGGCCCACGCTTTTTCATACCTTGCTTATTTAATGTTACCCAACCATACAGTCTGCCACAATGTACTTGATTCTGTGTCCCAAAGTGAAATGTTTTGTGACAATATGAATGGCATTTGTGCAATCCTGGCTGCAGCTGTTTGGAAATGATGACTACAAATAATACTTTGATGAATAGATTGTGGAATTATATCTCATAATGTTAAATATATTTTCTATTGGCATGTCAAATTGAAGAGAAATTTCAGAGCATTGTGAAGATCTGTTAATAAATAATGGAAAGTAAATGCTGTTGAATTAAGATTCACATTGTAGTGGTTTCCATATTTAAATTGTTTTTTAGTGTTCAAAACCATGCATATTAAAGTGTTCAGCGTCCTTGGGCATGAAGACAGATCAAAAATGTAGGTGGTGATGAATTTATGAATACAGACATTTTTATTGTAATGTTTTTCTTCACTCAAAATGCAGAAAAAAATGTCAAAAGATAAATTTCACTTCCAACGCTTTTCCTCAAGACGAAACTGTTAATGTGGGATGCTCACTTGACATCAAAATAGAGAGTACATGTTTATGTTTAATTTCATTGTCATAAAGTTGTACAGACTGCAGATCTCTAGGTGACAATTGCACATTTGAAGTACTGTAATTAATCTTACTAGTATTACAGTTTGACGTTGCCTTTCAAAAAATGCAAAGTGCCAATGTATTTGTTTTCAGAGAACATCAATGACACAATGTTGATGACAGCAGTACCTCTTATACTAAATTTCAAATTTGTCACCATTCAGAATGTTCGTGAACTTGTTGGCAGATGCCTTATTAGATTACCTTCAGGATGGTCGTTACGACACAGGCCCAAGCATCTAATCATCACGGGCAAAGAAGGATGTGTATGTGCATACGGGCAGAACATAATGGCTGATCACAATAGAACCCATGAAGTAGAACAGCTAGGTTGGGTGGTGTGCGCTCGGCATGTGAGCTGACCCAGATTTGGCGGTGTCAATCCGAGCAATGATTTTTTTTTTCTCTGCACCGGCTGGCAGTGGTGCAAAAGCCATTACAGCTCGTCGCTCTCAACCAGATTTCCCTGGGCTCCAGCGTGGCTGGGGTCCGGCAGAAAGGCTGAGCGCACGTCCAGACCCTGGTCAGTGAGGGCGGCGTAACGGCTCGACGAGGGCCTCACTCGCCGCGTCTTCGGGATCTCGTGGTGCCACTCAGCTGCGGTGTCATGAAAACAAATGCCACCGTCGCAAACGAAAATGAATAATGAGTACATAAATATATTGAAGCCAGACAAACAATGGGTTCACATTTTACCCGCACAGCTTTTTCGGCTGTCGGAATAGCACACGCAATTTCCTTCCATCTCCTGGCAAAATTGATGCGTCCCACTTGAAGCATAAAAGTAATAAATAATCGGACAGGAACAAATTCTTCTGGATTTGTGCCAAGTGCATAAATTATACTCAGACGGCCATTACGTTACAACCATGACTTTTCAATTACATCGTTACATTGCTGCCTGTAAATTGAAAC
Source organism: Mordacia mordax (assembly GCA_036362905.1). Taxonomy (NCBI): domain Eukaryota; kingdom Metazoa; phylum Chordata; class Hyperoartia; order Petromyzontiformes; family Petromyzontidae; genus Mordacia; species Mordacia mordax. The sequence continues at coordinate 20,203,189 of JAZEWT010000012.1, forward strand.
ACTAAAAGTAAACCATGAAACAAACAATATGGTGAAGCGTATCGTCAAACTTCTGAGGTTGACGAAATGAATATTGGCACACTGACAAAACTGGATAAGTGACCACATCTAATGTTCAGGTAATATGTAATAGCACATAGTATACTTGACAAAACAACAATTATATATTGTTTTTACATATCACCCACTGTAGCTTGAGATTCTCCGACCCATGTTATACAGATAGTCATTATTCATTAGTTACAGCTCTGTTAGCATTACGTTTGGCTCAGCGTGCAGTCATTCGCATCCATAATAAAATAAATGAAGAACAGATAATCGACTTTGCTGGATAGTGCTATGAAAAATAACTGAGTTGAATTCTAATGAGGATATAAAATTCTGGATTAGATATTACTCACTATTAGGATATAATTAATCTGAGGTAATAAAAATAATTGACAAAATAATTCTAGTTTACTCAGTATCTTTAAAAGTATTCTTTAAAAAAAAAACATTCCAATTAATATCTTAATGCATGACACATTAATATCGGACACACGGGAAATGTAGTTACCACAAAATAATGCCATATAAACATGATGCTTTATAAACTAAACCATACTGCATAACTCTATGAACACAGTCCATCAATAAGATCACAACAGGTTTTACCGTATCTGGCGATTATGCAGGTGTTAAGATCTTAACACAGGTGTTAAGATCTTAACACAGGTGTTATCTTATATATGTATACCTGCAAAAAAGTACCCATACAGTCCATCAATATACAGGGCTATTACGCATACGAGCTAATATTTGCAGGACGATGTCTAATCTCTGGTGGATCCACGCTGACATGATCCAGACTTCTGTGGTACCTTGGGTAAGCGACCCCCCAGCGTGTGGACCTGACAGCATCGCCGCCGCGACTACCTGTTCTTCCCAGCCCCCAACACGCACCCCGCGCCACACTTGCAGAACACACCAGGGTCACTTCACTACACGCTGCGAAAGCACTGTTTGGTTTAACCCCACCACAGCCTTCACTACCCCCCCAGTCCCCCCGGAGTGGTTTTTTTCATCCGGAGAAGGGACAGGTTCTTCCCCCCTCCAAGGTTTTGTCATGCAAGATGGAAGGCGGGGGAATCGGATATCAAAGGGGGGGCTGTGTTAAGGTGGACTTGGGGGCCACCAGGCAGCACTCGAGACAGATGGAGAGGAGACTTATTTATTTAGCATGTAGATAATGGGCGGATTGCCAGCAGGGAACGTGGTGAGGGAGGGGCGCAAATATCCAAGACGGGGACAAACGAGAATGGAATGTCCCAACACCTCGGGGGATGAACGGGGGAGGTGACGAGTCTGTAATTAGCACTTGACTTTGACCGGGTTACTGAAGGGAATACTGAAACAAAAGGGGGCCTCTTTCTACGCCAGAAAAGCTGGCGTCGAGTGCGGGATGAGAGAGTGGTAGCGTGGAACAAAGAGAGATTGGTGAAGTATAATGCTTGGCAGCAAATGATTCAAGAGGATTGAGTCCCGGAAAGGCGGCGTGGCATCTGGTGTTGCGCGAGCGTCTGCGACGCGTTAGCGCAACTCTGAGTGCTATGTGTGACTGAACGAGTGAGCGGTCCTGTTGCTCGCCGAGGGGCGTGTGCGCACATGGGAAGCGAGCGAGTGATGGAACTGCACGTGGGGAGTTAGTGTTGAGAGTGCTTGGGGGCGTGAGCAGGCCCATGGTAATCAGGGTTCTGTGCGTAAGCTCTTAAGGTGAGCACGTATCGAGATTTCGCCCAGGAGGGATGGAGCCCGTCTTTACGCGTACAGCGCATGCTAGTTGTTGTTGCTGACATGCCGTTCTCTCCACAGCTCTGTGTAGCGCTTTGTAACCCTCGGGTGAAAAGTGGTCGAGAAGTGCAATTATTATCTTATTCGACAGGTCAAGGTATCTGGGTTAGCAGAGCACTGAGTCCAGCGAGACGATGAGGCCTCTCTGCCCCACGCGTCTATACAGAGATATGGGCCACCTCAGCCTGCTTGCTCGTTTACTCCAGAGAAAGCAGCTGAATCACAGTCACTGCCACTGTGGGCACTGGTTTAGAAACCCCTTAACTCTCTTTTTTTACATGGCTAAGGTACAACCAAAACTTCTTTTGCCACTGGTCAACACACTCTCACATTCACTCAGTCAGCACACAAAGACAAATACAAAAATCCCCCATATAGCCTTAACAGACTAGGGTCAAGTGCCGTTAGCAAGCACCTATGAAGGTCGACACGGCACAAGAGGGGGTGGGTGACCAACATCACGCCCGGCCGCCTTTGTCTCCCTTGTGGCAATATTTTCACCTTTGCACTAGGTACTCATTTGAGGCTGAGTCGACCTGGGAGAGGCCCAGGACCGGTCCATAAAATGGTCACTGGTGTTGACCGTGAGCGGGATTCGAACTCGGGTCGCCAGTTGTCAAGCAAGGCTAACAAAGACAAAAATCCCACCTACAGCCTGACAGACTGTAGAGCAAAGTGCTGTTAGCGAACACCTAGAAAGAACTGCACGGTACTTAAGTCTGGCTGCCTATTTGAGAGCGAGTCGACACAGGGGAGTCCACAACCAGTTCCATTTATGGCTAACAACCAACTGGTTGTTTATAACCTAAGCCACGATGCAAACCAACTGCTTGTTGGCTGTGAGCGGGAATGGAGGAACGGGAATGGAACTCGGGTTTGCCGGCTTCATAGCGCAGTGCGGCCTGGTCAATACATACGCGCAGCCAGCGCACACATTCACACGGGCAGCACGCACGCCAACACACACGCGCCAGTAGGACATCCCCCAACTTCCAACGTGTGGTTGCTGGGGCCCTGCCCAGGCTGCGTTGTGTCAGCAGGTACCGTAGATGTCAAGGCGAGCCGTGCAGGAGGTGATGCCCACGCTGTTCTTCGCCGAGACCGTGTACCAGCCAGCGTCCTCCTTTCTGGTCGGCTGGATTATCAGGCACACGTAGCCTGACGGATCCTGGTGCATGCTGTAAACATACAAAGATCACAAGTATAGCTGTACAGGCTGTTGTGTAAAGTGTTATTAGCAAGCACTTATGAAGGCCGGCATGATGGATGATGTATTTTGCGTGGCCATTGCCATGCCTGGCTGCTTTTTTGGCAGTGCCCCTCTTTACACTATACATCAAACAATACTCAGTGTGTGGTGGAGGCCCAGGGCCACTACAGATATCCACGACTGACGTTAGCCATGATTATGGCTTAAATTCACGTTGCCGAGTTTTTGGTGTGGTGCGCTAAAACCACTGCATTACCACATTTTGTACACACATGGCGCACAGCGTGTTTTAATATCAAACGGTCACCTGATTGAGCCTTGTTGCACTCGATGAGTCTCTGTTTATACCTGAAGGCAACATGGAGCTTCAATATTGGCTTTCAAAGGTCAGGTAATACTACACCGGCCTTGATACCCAAATAGCTCCACAAGATTTTTTTTCTTTTAAGCCTAAATTGCGGTGTTGCAGTTCCTAGAATAAAAATGTTCAGAGGAAATGTGTTTTAATAAGTTCTAAATGTCAACTGTAGTAAGTGAATTTGGATTTTCATGATACATACTTGTATTTTTGAATCCTTTATAACATTATCTGGTAACATAATGAAAAGTTGTATGCCTCACACAAAGGGAATTATTTATGCATGGCATCTTAGCTCGTAACGGCACGTATTTTTCAGTTAATACACCTCAGAGTATTACCTAGGGCGGCCACTGGGCTCAACTGCAAACACTTGAGATGAGTAACTCTGAGATGACTAGGTGTCTATGCAGTGGTAACATCTGCATCTCACAGAAAAGGCATGCCCAAGGCAATTCGATTTCCGCATTAGGTGCCTTTCCAGGTTCTCCAGTTTCCTCCCACTTAATTGGCTGATAACATCATAATATATAGGACAGTCTTCAGCAGGTTGCACCGGCTCACCACGTGGGTGCCTCCCCACCACCTCCCTGCAGTTCCTTGCAGTGTCTTGGGAGCTCTGGGTGAAAGTCGCTACCATATCAATGCAAGAAATTACGTTTATATAGTAGTGGTGACACTGCTCGATATATGAGCATTATTATTATGATTTCTGCTGGGCCTCATCTCGCTGCCAGAAGACACTGCGATGATGTTCGCTCCAGCAGACGTGGACGGGGGGGGGGTATTCTGGCAGATTACCTGGTTCTCTCGCGGTGGGGACTCAAGGTCTCGTTCTCCTTCTTCCAGAAGATGGTGGGCGGTGGCACGCTGAGCACACGGCACTCGAGCCGCACGGGCTGGCCCTCCGCGACCCCTGTGTTCTGCAGCTTCTCCAGGATCACAGGCGCCCGCGTCAGCTGCTTGGCTAAGGTGGAGGATGCGGCAAAGATGGGCGAGTGAGTGGGGGGGGGGAGGAAGGGCTCAGTCAACAGTTGCGTGTGAGCGTGAGAGGAGCTCGCGTTGGAGCTTAAAGCTGCTGTACCCTGCGAGCAGTTCGTCAGCTCAGCATCAGGGGAAGTCAGAATGTCCACGCATGCCATTTAACTGGGGGGTTTTACCCCTCATTCTGGTGCTCTGGTGTTCTTTCATCAACGCGTGGGTATATGGAAGAGTCGCCGAGCAGTATAAATGGGGACACCACCATCGATCAACAGGTTCATGTGGTGGTGGCTCATTCCACCACTATTCAGACTCAAGCCTACTTAGCTTCTGAGATTTTGAGTCGATAACCAAATCACTGGGAATTCATATTGTAGGCATGAAATATATTTTGCACAAGGTATGAAGAATGTCAAATGATTAAAACGAACTCAATAACAGGAGGTAGCAAAATTGATGTGCCTAAAGAGCAACAATGTAAATCAATGAATCGTACCAGCTGTGATCACAAGAAAGAACCCTAACAAAGTTGAAAACTGCACAAACATGCTCAGCGAGCTGCAAGCTCCAAATAACACTCAAAGCCATCAAGAGCAGCAGGTGACGCAACGATTTAATTCCATTCACAAGCATCATACTGACTGCTAAGGGAAACAAGTGGGCTTGGTAGGACATACCGTGAGAAAAAGATGATGGATAATGCACACATTCGTGACGGCAAAACAAGCAACTGCAAGTGTGCTGACTTACAAAATGAAAAACAGGGAACTCAGCACCTCCACACTTTGAATTTAATCATGCAGCAAGCTGAACAGATGGGTTAGTTTGGACAGGCAACCTAAACATACATCAACTGCCCAAGCGACAGCTTGCGCCTAAGCAACTGCTTCCAGTCGTGTCCGCCGCTGCCACTACTGACAGCGGCAGGTTGCTGGCTGAAATGCAGCCCGTGGCTCTCACCGATGATGGTGAGATTGAGGGAGAATGAGTTTTGTCCGGCGCGGTTGGTGGCCGTGCAGGTGTAGAGGCCTCCATCCTGCACAGTCAGGGGCTCGATGACAAGCGAGTGAACGCCATTCTCCCGAACCAACATCTTGTGTGTGGCGTCGGGTCGCACAGGCCGTCCGTTCACCTGCCACGCAAGCTCTGGGGTTGGCAGACCGCTCACCTACGCAGGAAGCGAGTCAAAACACAACGGAATTATCATGCGGGTTGCCACAGCCACTCGTTATTCACGTGACCTCTTCTGGGTCAGGCAGTGTGCCGAGTTTTCCTCTCAAGTCAACGCACACCCATGGTTGTCAGGGTAGGGCAATGAGGTGAATATGTAGTCGCAAATCGTAGCTATTTGGGGTCAATGCACTGATCCATATTTGTGTTTGGATTAGGACACGTGATAGATATTCCGTGAATATTGTTATTAACGCTAAACCACCCCACAAGTAAAGAACTGTAAAGCAACAATTTAAATGAAGTCCTTTGAAAATTGTATTGCTTTGAAGAAAAAGTAATTGAGATAATTAAAATATTCAGAGTAGCCACAAGGGCGGCACGGTGGCCCAGTGGGTAGCGCTGTCGCCTCACAGCAAGAAGGTCCCGGGTTCGAAGTTCGGCTCGGGTGCTGCTTTCTGTGTGGAGTTTGCGAGTTCTCTCCCCGTGTCCGCGTGGGTTTTCGCCGGGCGCTCCGGTTTCCTCCCACAGTCCAAAAAACATGCTACTGCATAGGTTAATTGGCTTGCAGGCTAAATTTCTCTCATTGCCCGGGATGGACTGGCGTCCCATCGTGGGTATATCCCTGCCTTGTGTCCTGTGTCTGCCGGGATTGGCTCCGGCTCACCGGGACCCTGTACAGGACTAAGCGGTTTCTGGCAATGAGATGAGATGAGATTGAAAAGAAAATGAGAATGATTCATGCTTCGGCAATTGGTGATGGCAAGGTCGGAGCTAAGCACAGAGATGAAGCGGCCTCAGTCAGATTCCGAACTCACTACGTTTGAGATTTTTTAAAATGTATACCGATGGTAAATTGAGTTCTGAAGTGTTATTGGACAGAATTGTATCGATACATATGCCGCATTTCAATGCAATCTTTGTGAACATGACAATCTTATTGGTTGGTGAAAGGAACAGGAATTCTGACATAAAATGTCAACATTCAAACCTAAAAACCAATATCGATTAGATAAATGTGTTGCATAGATCTTGAAAGGCAAATGCCATTAAGTAGCTGGCCTTGTACACTCTTGTCGTGCAATAAAACGTAATGCAAACTCAAGACATCTCAGCATTGCTGTGTAACGTTAGAGAAGCAACCGCTTGAAATGGTCTTTCTTACCTTACAGTCCAGGCGACAAAGCTTGCCCTCATGTGCCATGGTGTCTCCAGGAGCCTGCAGGAAGTGTGGACGGAAATTCTTCTCCTGGACCATGTCACTATCGTCCCGGCTCTCCCGCGAATGAGAGCGTGGCCTGCTGCTCGTGCGACAGAGAGCAATCATCAAGGCGAGCGTGGCAGCACCTCCGTGGGACGACTGCACACGAGCAGCCGACACACGGTACTCCGCTACCACGCAAGCGGTTATTTCACACATGCGGTTTCAATCTCTGCGTAACCCGTTAATCCCGAGTAGTGCCTCGATACTCAATTGAGCAAGAGTTCACTGTGACACTGAATCGTGAGTTACAAGCACTGAGCACCCTACAGCTGTTCCATTGCTATTACTATTGCACAATATTATCAGAGTATCATTGCCCCGCAGGCACTTATGTTGTTTGTAAGGGATGGTGCAGCAAAATGCATGGCTGTGTTGTGCTATACTCTCGCTGACCAGCGTGGTCACGTAAGGTCAAGTGGTTCCCTCTATAATGCAGACAGGTAAATGTGCATTGCCGTTTCATTACGTTGGATGGTGATGCCGCATGTTGGGCAGTGAGATGGAACATTAGCTGTGCATTCCCTACTTCCTGTATAGGTTCACAGTTCAAAAGGGGCAGGCTGCCCTTGCTATTTCAGTGGGCGTAGTGGACTATGAAATACATGCCGTGTGCTTCATGGTCGATGCTAAGTATTCCAAGACATCATTAGAAGAATAAGTAGGCCACTGTGTACTGGAATCGAGGGTCCAAATTAGGCAAAAATATTAAGCAATGACGATAATGGATAGGACAGAAATTTTCACCTCCTACTGCGAAGAGTTAACGAGGCCTTCCCGAAAAAGAGCGTCGAGACTCAGAATGTTTCTGGCTCGCAACTATCATTAACAGCAGTGACAATAGAAAGTGTGAAGGTGACCTGCGATGGACTGGCATCCTATCCTGGGTACAGACTCTGTACAGGATGAAGCAGGCATTGATAATGATGATGAAAGGCATGACTGTTTGCCGCAGCACTAGCTGCCCATCACTGCTGTGGCACCTTCTGGTCGCTGGCTGCCCCGACTGACTCCGAGCCACCCGGCCCCGCTGGTTCACGTTCTGCACCATCAACCGACCTGAACAGCTGATGCGACCCTGTGGTGTGCAACAGAATATACACGCGTGCACAAACGTTTATGCAGTTCCAATGAATAACACAACTTCGAGTTTCAGTAAACAATAAAGCAAGCGTGGATCCTGTTACACTATCAAAACCTCTGTGTGTGATTAGAAACACTGCATATTCGGCTCCAAACTATAAAATACCTGTATTTTATGAGACAAACAAATATCTGTTTGTGTTATGACCCACAATGCTTAACCACAATGCATGTGCCTTGATATAATCCAGAGACCACTGGGTTGCTATAATTACCCTAACATTGTCCCTTAGCAAAATAAATGGGTATGCCACTGTTGTTTGGCAAATCACATATTGCCAGTGTGGAAGGAAAGGTCACCTACACTCCAGGCAGGTTCGATAAGACTCCTTCTACTGGAAGCCTTGCTGTTAAAAGTGCTATGTATAAGTAACAGTAGGACTGCACGGTTAACTGTAATCACGTTACTAAATTGTATTCTGTTTTACATGGGGAATAGTAATGTAAAAAATAACACTGAAAAGGGGATCTTTTGCAATAATTTGTCAGAGTTTAAATATTCCTCCTGCATGGGTTTCGTTCTGAACAATCTGTACACATTTTGCTTTAACGACATTTAAAATTAGTTTGCCTACAGTCGCTTATTAAATGGAGAAAAAAAATCATATTGAAAGTTAGATGTTCAAAGAGATGTGCAAATGATATTACAGACCTCATAACTAGCTAGAACATTGAAGTGTTCGAACAGGTTATTTGGAATGAAATCTACTATTCACAATGTTCTTGTGAACATTTATATCTATACTTTGTAATAATGTTATTAGTAATATGGATGGCTATAAGCAGTCACACAGTGTTCTTTATTTTCAGGGTTTGTACAGGCTTAACTCTGCAACAGTACAAGCAAGATATACAATATATATTGGAACTTTTAAATGTATATATAAGATACAGATGCAGCCCTGCAATATCTTGCTCATGCCGCTGCTGGTGAAACTCCTCCACTCCCAGGTGTGTGTTATAGATTCTCCACCATACTGGCGAGACATCGTTAAAGGCGTGGGAGTATCCTTACTTAATCGAACCACACGTGACCTGAACATTTTAAGTCACGTGATGAAAAATGCCTATATTCTATGAATATTTTTTTTTTCGATTTGTTTTGACCCAGTGTACTGTAGACTAAAGGGTCTACAAATAGTTCCTCCCATGTGTGGTGATTTTTGGCATTTCACTGTTTATAAACCAAAGCTCAGTTCTTGAGGCGCGTAAACGTACACAAACGTGTATGCAGATTAAGCGAACATGCACAGCTCGCATGTAAATGGTTAACGACTCAAACAAACTATATATCTTTAAGTGCTAAACAAAAGCAGCAGGTTATACGACTTATTTACTGATACAGATTTTATAGACCGACATTGAAACAGTTGTGCAGTGCCTCAGAAATGTTCAGAAATGAATCATATTTAATTTATTCCAGGACAAGGCAATTGGCATAATGTCTACATAAATATAAATAACGTGTTTGCTTTTAACGTTCAAACTCTATACATTCATGTAACAAGTTAACATACTAGAAAAAAACGCAATGACGTATTTCAATGTGTGTGTGAAGACATTAATATCCCACTGCAAAATATCTACAAAGTCTCATCTGCATATGCTTGCCCTCCATGTGCTAATGCGTTCATATAAAATGCAAATCAAAGAGCCTATGCTGCTCTCTTCAACGATGCCGCACAATAAATCCATCACGGTGAGATTTCCAGAGGCAATGCTACGTTACGTCTTCAATGTCAGTTTGCGTGTCCCCCTTGGGGGCGGCACGGTGGCCCAGTGGTTAGCGCTGTCGCCTCACAGCGAGAAGGTCCCGGGTTCGAATCTCTCGGCTCGGGTGCCTTTCTGTGTGGAGTTTGCATGCTCTCGCCGTGTCCGCGTGGGTTTTCGCTGGATACTCCGTTTTCCTCCCACCGTCCAAAAACACGCTGCTGCCTAGCTTAATTGGCCCGCTGAGTAAATTGCCTCTAAAAGTGTTCCCTGCGATGTACTGGCGTCACATCCTGGGTATTCCCCCACCTTGCGCCCTCTGTCGGCTGGAGAATGCAGTGTCTGACGCCCGCTGACTGCCTTGCCACGCCTCTCTGTGGTTTCCCCGCTATGCCTCTGTGACGATGTAAGTCGCCCTGCATACGGGAGTTTGCTAAATAATAATAATACCCGATTAATCCAGTACAGAGTCGCAGGAGGTGGAGACTATCCCGGCAGACAGAGGGTGCACAGCGGGGCTATACCTAGACTGTAATGCTAGTACATCGCAGAGTAATGGGGGAATTTACTCAGTAGGCCAATTAACCTAGGTTATAGCGTGTCTTTGCACAGTGGGAGGAAAACGGAGTACCCAGCTAAAACCCACACGGACACGGGGAGAGAACTCGCAAACTCCACACAGAAAGGCACCCGAGCCAGGAATCGAACCCGGGCCCTGCTTGCTGTGAGGCGACAGCGCTACTCATTGCACCACTGCGCCGCACACAATGGCAAATATGAAACGTTCGAAGTAAATCCTTATTTTAAATTACGAGGACAGCTCACAATGAATGGTTGGACGTCAATAGTTACATACAGGGCATTGCTGAGAAGTGCGTACTCCAGACTGCACCAAACGTTGCCAAGTTTGGTGAGATAAGTCCTCAGGTTTTTTTTCATTTCGAGTGCAATCGGAGAAGGGAAAATACCGAAATAATTGACACATTCCCTGCTCGTATAATGAGCATTTGACAACCGTCTAGTTACCATGAAGCCTTTATGGCCTTTGCGGTAGATTGCCACCTGCCAGGAGGAGTATCAGCTTATGCTCGGTCAATTCAGAACACGTGTCGGCACGATGTTCAAAGCTACAAGTCAACCGTGACCAATATATGGCAGTAACCGATACACGTATAAAAGCAAGGAATCCAGTAGTTGAAGAAAAGAGTTAAGAACTATGTTTTACGGTTATTATTGCAAGAATATCTTTCAGCACTGTCTCAAGGTGAGACAGACAGTATTAGAAATAGTGAGCTTCACCTTTGGGTTTGCACAATCATGTATTTAAAAAATATATATCAATCGCCACCTTAATTACACGTTTCCCAGTTATGTCCCTCTGATGGATATCTTAAAGTGAGAACTTGTTGCAGCGACTGTTTCTCCTCATACTTCTTTTGAGCACAACTGTCCAGACATCTTCATTAAAATATTCAATAATTTCCCGTAGTTTCCAATGGCTATTATAGTGGCTATGCTTGTTATCAAATCTGGGGTTAAAATGTTTTCTATTCTTGCTTCAGTTTCTTTTATCTCTCTAGTACAATTTTCATGAAAAAAAATCTTATTATTCGAGGTGTACTGGGCTTACTATTGCAACCGTGTGTCGGTTAATACTTTAGACAGTATGCATGACCTGCTGTAACATATGGATCGGAAATAACATAAATACAATTTACAACACGCGCATGTTCAGTTTTATTCGGAAAGAACGACTCAAGAGGTGCCAGAAAACTTGAGAGGAGTGGAGAGAGGGAAGCCACGTGGTTAGTTGGCGCCAACATTTTTCAGAAAATGCATCCAATGTATTATGATATTGTCAGCCAATAAGTTACCGAGTGTTTTTATTCGTGGAAACCCAAGCAGAAACAGGGGGAGACAACACAAACTCCACAGAAAGGCGCCCGAGCCGGGAACTGAACTGCCTCGGGCAGGATTTACTGTGAGGCGAAGGTATTACCACCGCACGACCTAATGGTGTTACCACCGCACGACCCTGAGCAAGAGATAACGCCAAATCGCGTGAAGGGATCGTGACTGAGAATATTAGGGGAACACACCCAGGAGGACAACGGCCATGGAGATGGAGCAAAACGATCAGCTCATTGTTGGCAACGGCTTGATGAGGCCTACATCCTACAGTGGAAAGATCATGACTGCTGACGATGATGATGATGACGTGAGACTTGATTGTGCCTACACAGTCTAAGCCCCTGTGCTTTCAGTCACGGGAACAAGCATTGCCTGTTAAGCACCTCCACAAAGCAAACCACTTGAGGCTGGGCTGCTTATTTAGAAAGCAGTTGACTTTCTGTCGATAGGAAAACTAGAAAAAAAAACGACTCCTCTTGGGAGATACGTTGGCTTTGCGGTTGGTTAAATTCAAATGAGTTCTTGGTCGGCTGATTCACGTTGCTGTATCAGTAAGGGAGTAGAATGTTCAGGTTGTTTACACCATCACAATCGTTCCATACTTCTCGTGCACGCATATGAGGAGTAGCACAATGCGCAGAGAGGATTTCATTTGAAACCAATTCGGTCGAGCATCTAGTGATTGCAACAAACACTCGACATCTTGTGTTATCCCCTCTCCGGTACCCCTCACAGTGCAGCATTGAATTTTGATACAAAAATAACATAACATACAATTGAGTGAATAGTTCTTGCATAGTGTAATTAACTAGAAATATTTTTTCTTATTTCAATGCATGCTATTGATAAGCAAACACAGTTTTTTTCATTAATGTAGGCTCATCTAAACTCATCTCATCTCATCATCTCATTATCTGAAACCGCTTAATCCTATATAGGGTCACGGTGAGCCGGAGCCTATCCCGGAAACACAGGGCGCAAGGCAGGGATACACCCGACGACGGGACGCCAGTCCATCGCCGGGCATTGCGGGACAATTTTAGTCTGCGAGCCAATCAACCTATCCAGGAGCATGCTTTTGGACTGTGGGAGGAAACCGGAGTACCCGGCGAAAACCCATGCGGACACGGGGAGAGCATGCAAACTCCACACAGAAAGGCACCCGAGCCGAGAGATTCGAACCCGGGACCTTCTTGCTGTGAGGCGTCAGCGCTAACCACTGGGCCACCGCGCCGCCCTATATAAATCTTATTCGAATCTTACATTTATCCAATGGGGTAAACAGCACTACAAAGACATGACTAAGGGAACCAATACAAAATATACGTAGCTAAATAGGATAAATGATATGAATATGACCTTCTTCCTGAATCGAATCATGACATAATTCTGACAACTGACTTGTAGGATGGATGGAGAGTGAATTTTAACATGCCTCACATGCAGCAAGCCACTCACTGAGCATGGAAAAGTAACATCCTGTGTGAGAAACTGGCTGAGTTGACTACAGATGCATTTCTGTGGTACAATTCTACAGCGTTAGTCCTACCCCTTGGCAGGCCATAATTCACGACTGGCTGTCAGAGTTTCAGTTTGCATGTTCTACGAATGACAGTATAATTAACTGCAGTATAACCACTGATAAATATAACTGTGATAAATTATCGATCGCTTCGAAAAGCTGCTCTTTCGGAATAGCCGCGTCGATCGCTCCCCCCCTCTCCACGGCTGTCCCAAAAGAGCGATCGCTATGCATTGAGCCGTGAAAACCTACATCATTACATTATCGTTTATCATCATAGTCTTCTGTTCTTCCATGTTGCATCTATCCACCAATTTTGATAACTTGTACAATAGGTCTCGACTATGTCTTGCGGCCTTCGTTGTAGAGTCAAAAGCCTCTCTTGCATTTCAGATTTAGTTTTTTGTAATCGTGGCATTATTGTGAGCAAATCTGAGATGGCCAATACATGGTCCATTTAAAATGTACATATATACATGATTACAGAATGACATTTACATCGTCCCTCAAATGAAACATCAGTTTTATTCATTTGCATATTTTAATGAAATGTAAAATCTGCTTTTCCATTATAATCAGACATGGGAGTACCCATGCTTTAGCCCAACCAGACGTCACCTGCCGATTGACTGTTGTACCTATTTACTGTCCAGGAGCACAGATTTATGAGCGTCAAGTGCGCGTGGAAATACCCTGTGGGAAAAAATCACCTGTGGATTTCCAGCCATGATGGTGTAGTTTCCGTCATCATCCATGCTTGTAAGCGGGATGTGCAGGGAGCAGTTTCCCTCAGCATCCCGATGCATTTGGTAGCGTTCGGACTTTTTAGAGATCTGATTCCCATCTTTGAACCAGTATATCTGCGTACCGCAAATAAAGATGTCAATGGTCATTCGCATCCACAAAAACGGTTCAATGCATTTGATTACCAAAACAGCCTTGACATTGAGGAGTAGCCATATATTAATCGTCACCTCCTGGTTTACAATATTTCACTCATAAGGCTCAAGTAAGGTTCAGAGGAATGGTGATGCAATTAATATTTAAGAGCATACCAATTTCAAATTAGCTATGGAGACAGGAACGCCACTATTAATTTGGAGTGTTGTTACCACAGCCCAAGTTTCACTCACATGCCCATAATTATTGCATTTTGTCAATGACAGACCTGACAAAGAAGAAGGACCTTCCAACGACCTTGAAACTCATGATATGTATTGTTCCTGCTCCTTTGTCTTAGAGCTGATCGATTGATCGCCGTCTAGCAGTAAGCACAAATCTGGGCTAGGTGGCTGCAAGTCACCATAAAGGCTACTAATCAAAATGCTTTAGCATTATGGTTCTTAACATTACTGGATTCATTTCAAGGTGACCACTATCAGCCCCCAATATTTATTTCCACTGACCACCATTAAGCAATAACATATTTTTTAAAACATTAAAATACTCTAAAAGAGCTGTAAAACGTGACTTAAAAGGCATATAAATGATGGATTTTATACTTATTAAGAAATCTAAATGACTGTATAATGGGCGGTAAAACTAAGTGGTGTTTTGTAAAATAAATCTTACGTGTAATGGTTTTATAGAGCACAGCTCATAGCCTAATAGCCTAGTGGAGCACTGGTGGTTTGCCAAATATCAATTGGGAACTGCTACCTTAGAAGATGAACTGCACGATGATAGTGATAACAGTGGTGGTGGCAGTGATAATGATGATAATTCACACAAGGCAAAGAGCTAATATTTTCAATGCCAAGCTTGAATCATTGTTAAATACTGTAAACTTTTTTTTTACTTTACGTCAGCCGTGCGAATCGATAGCTTTAAATTTCTGTTTAGGAGTCCAATATTTTTGTCCCTTGTGTGGAGTAAAACTGGAGACTACTTTGGACGGAAAATGAGACTTTTGATGGCAAATATATTCCAGTCCATATCTCTCCGATGAAGAATGTAAAAAGCTCTGCAATATATGGGCAATTTAACAAAGAACATGATTTTAAATTTATAATATACATACCTAGGGTTTAAGTGTGTGACAAATAAAATATGTATTCTTTAATTCGTCATCAATATCAGTACCTGGTTTATCCACGGAGGGCAGAGCCAATGCTGATAAAATGTCTAGATTAATCACATTTGACAAGCTTTTAAAATATGCTGCTGTACATCTACAGAACAGCACAAGAAATTATTAAACTAAGTATGTTGGGCATCATGGAGACACCACTGCTACGGGTGACACAGATATATTACACAATGCTTTTCTTACGTATGTGTTTGTGACTTTTGTTGAAAGTTGTTTTGCTGCATTGTGAAGCGCTCTGAAACATATTTTTCGTCGTTGTTCAAACAAAGTCAATCAAAAGATTAGGCTTCTCTTTGATGAAGCGGTGTTGAAAACATGCGTGGTAAGGTGTTATTTATTTGCACGAATGAGAACAGATGCTCTGGTAATTTAATGCTGGCGTAAGCCGCACTGTATAGCGGGCTGTAAGGAAAAAAACATCTCTCCACACATTTGCATTTAATTCTACTACACAGTGACAGATTGAAACTGCAGATTATAACAAGAATAATTGCACTTCTAGAGCACTTTTCACCCGAGAGTGAACCTTTTTATGAATGGGGTCTGTGGTATCAAAAGCCTTTTCTTGGACTTATGTGCTCAATATATTGCTGTGCTCTACGATTGCCATGCTTAATAAAGTATGTGTTTATGTTTAAAGGCGTTAAGGTTTGCCTTTCATTTACTTTGAAAAAAATAGGTCTCCATATTCAGAATAAAATGTCTGAAATTTTTTTTTTTACAAACGTCTGCAGCCAATAATATTGTCATAATAATAGAGCCCTGTGTTTAGCTCAGTAACAGGAATTTACAATGCAAATTGAACTTGTCAAGAGAGACGTTGCAGTACTTGTTTCTCTTCATAAAAACACAGAGTGGAAGTGGGTTAGAATGCATGGGAATGCTATTCCCAGAGTTACAATCCCAGGGAGGTTTCATGGTCATGAATGTGGATGGTTATTTGACATCTAAGAAGTCCCAGAAATGCAGGAAATGCACTGCCATGAACTCAACGTTTTCTGGGGAAGGACCGCTAACGAGACTTGTGCTCAAAGGGATTGCAGACCTGGGTGCTTTCCCAGAGAATTGTTTTTTTTTCTTCAAATTCCGTCCTTGTATACACAACTATGCAGCTCGTATACATAAATCACACAAATGTTGTATATATGTATGTTTTAAGAGGGTGGAGCAGTGGGACACTGATGTTTGTATTCAATTACACGATTTGTGTCTCCACATTGATTCCCAATATTGTGTAAATTACAGATGCTCTATGGGTTAAACATGCACACCAAGATTCATGATAATCCGTACAACACTAACAACATTCTTGTGCGACCCCATACACAACTACACAGATGTTTCTGGATATGTTTTTATGCTACTCTTGCTTTGAGTTAGTATTTAAAATACTTTGCGTGTTCCAACTGAGGCTGCATTTCCACAGCATTCATTAAACAGACCCAAGTTGCACCAGGCCATTCTTGCTATACTCCAGCAAGGCTAGATTCTTATCCCAATGAGAACTGCACAAGTGCTGCTCTTTTGGGATAGCTGCGTACAGCGTTTCTCCTGTCTCCTGCATTTTACCTCCTATGTCAGAGGCATCGTCAGTTGAAACGTCATGGAGAGATGACGAACGCTCAACACGGACATCCTAAAAACAGCAGCTCTTGAAAGCAATTCTTATATATCGAGGCAAGAAAACCAACAGCGCATTGGCTACAAGTTCCTAACGGAGCTGGCTTGGATCGAGATCACTCGTCCTGTTCGTGGACTATGGCCGCCGTGGGAACTCGCCACGAGACAAAATTGTTCGTGAAGATCTCCAACGCACCTTTGGCATGGGGGTGCCAGAGAGCTTGCAGGAGAATGTGATGGGACTTCCCTCGAAAGTCTTGAAGTGCTTGAGTTTGCGATCGAAGATCGGTGCAATGCACCGTCCCGTGGGGATGTCGTCATGCTCCACTTCGTCGTCGGACTCCTCCACGGGGGTGCGCTCCAAGCGGAACTCGATCTCGTTCATCAACCTCTGCTCAAAGCTCGAGACTTTGTACTCCTGCGGGCAACGCGCCGGGGTTGGGCGGCAGAGCAAGGCGCGCGGGTGAGGACCAAAGCGCGGGCGGGCGGCGCGCGGCCGACCAAACAAACGTGCATGCAACCAGAAAGAGGGGGCTCGCACCCACGTGGGTGGAAGAACGTGAAGCTCACGGGCACAGATATACACAGATACTCGAAAGAAACT
Source organism: Mordacia mordax (assembly GCA_036362905.1). Taxonomy (NCBI): domain Eukaryota; kingdom Metazoa; phylum Chordata; class Hyperoartia; order Petromyzontiformes; family Petromyzontidae; genus Mordacia; species Mordacia mordax. The sequence continues at coordinate 20,220,598 of JAZEWT010000012.1, forward strand.
TTGGGTACAGGGAGAGACAGGGGCAATGATACAAATAAATTTGAAGAGGAAAAACCCATTGAAGGGTTAGAGACACACACGTACAGAAACAAGTGCAAGTACATTATAGAAATTGCTTTTGTAAACAGCAATAAGGTAATGAAGGGAAAATTATAATTTAAATTGTAATAAAGTGGTATAAGTCCAACTGAAGATATTGCAAAATATAATAAAAGTAGAGGAAAAGAATAACTTGTTGTGACCCAAGGCTTTCACATAAGTTTTTTTTCAGAACTTGAATACATTTTATAATAAATGCACGTAGTAAAGTGAAGAACTGTACACTGTGCTTCCTGCACAGTGTACACTTTATGTTAAGAATGACTGTTTTTTATGCAGCGTGGCAAACCTGTAATTTGAGGATTTTCAACTCTTATATCTGGTTATGAAGGAAGCGCGTGATTTAAAATGAAATTAAGAGATAACTGTGAAAGGGAGGAAGTCATATGTATTTGTGGCTGCGTCTCTCTATGTGACAGTGGAAGAGGCTTAGTCTAATAACAACAGCACAGATCCAGATACCACAAGCTGATGCAAAGAAATACACCTGTGCACGTCTCAGAACGCCTGAGGATGCCTTCAATGTGGGAGGTGATAAGTCACGAAGCAGAGAGTGGGTGCGCTCAACACGGCTATCCTGAAAGAAGAGATTTTGAAAGCAATTCTGACGCTAAGGAAATCCCTTTGTTTTCAAACACAACACCTACCTTTGAAATTATGAACCGATAACCAAAATAACAAAACGAGTGTCAGTCCAAATCACAAAGATACAAATAAATATAACACGATTAACATTCTATTAAAAAAAACACACGCAAAAGGTGGAAACATTGGAAACAGGAATGGGAAATAGCGATAATGAATAAACAATTAAAAATGGGTTTGTTTTGGTCAGATCACCGCATTAATAAAATGCCAATTTGTGTTATACATCCACCACCACGAGGCACAAATAAATAACGCTGTGACATGAACAAATGTGCCAAATTATTATTGCTTGCTCTGGACTGCGCTCCAACACACTGAAGCACCAAAGCAACACTATATTGGCCTGTGCTCATGTGGCAACTTCGTTTATGTGGCGGTGTCAGGTTGAGGAGGATGCACGGTCTCATCTCATTATCTGAAACCGCTTAATCCTATATAGGGTCACGGTGAGCCGGAGCCTATCCCAGAAACACAGGGCGTAAGGCAGGAATACACCCGACGACGGGACGCCGGTCCATCGCCAGGCATTGCGGGACAATTTTAGTCTGCGAGCCAATCAACCTATCCAGGAGCATGCTTTTTATCTGTGGGAGGAAACCGGAGTACCCGGCGAAAACCTACGCGGACACGGGGAGAGCATGCAAACTCCACACAGAAAGGCACCGGAGCCGAGAGACTCGAACCCGGGACCTTCTTGCTGTGAGGCGTCAGCGCTAACCACTGCGCCACCGCGCCGCCCTGGGATGCACGGTACAGATGATCATTCTACCCACATGAAGAGCCTACCCAAAACAAATACTTTGAATCGCATTGGTTGCAAAAGCCTAAAAGAGACAGCAACAACTCATTGGTACGTGCATCAGAATGTACGGATGAGACCACGCCTTGCTAAATGCTTTACGTTTCAGATTGCTTTTTTATTTCCAATTGTTTGGACAGATTGAGAGTGCGTAGTATGGGAGCAGGAGAAAAATACAGCGCAAGATTAAGAAGCAGCCGTATGGGGCGCCAATGGCCACTGAGTCACTTCCACACATTCCGCGTGATGGAGGTGGCGTATAAACCTGAGACCTCCAGTAGACTAAGAGAGATAAAGAGCGGGTATGAAAGATGCTCTCTGCCTGTATTTATTACACAAATGGCCATGGTATAAACGTGACTTTTCCATCAACGCAAATGAAAACAGATACGATGGCACACGTTTTAATGTAGATCATTAGAAAACCCAGATGTGCTAAAAGGGTGTGCTTTTATTATTTTAAATGACGTAATTAATAGGTTTTTTTTTTGGTGTGCGATGTCAGCTTCAGGAAAATGAAAAGAATATAATACGTAATTTAGCAAGATGCAGAAATATAATGACAGTGTCATACTGTAAAGTTCACATTTTTTAAAATTGTGTGTACGATACAGAAAAGGAAAAGGTCGGCGTAAATATGCTGCCAGAATACATAATGTAAAAAGAAAATTCTCTGGAACTGGATAAAGCACTGAGGTAGATTGTGTTATACCACAATTAGCATTATCAGTTGCTGAGTCAGCGCTTCTTCAAAGTTAGCAAAACAGTGAATGCAATTTACGTTCAAGAATTTAAAAACATCATTTGGCAATATATTGAAAACAGGCATTTTCCAGAAATTAAAAGTCTTCAAGCAAAGGTCTACAGGCCAAGAAATAGAGTATCCATCATTTTGACAGTGTAACTTTAACTACATTGTCTATGTTTCTTATCATTTCAGACAGGCTACTAACAATCTTGGGAATGTCATGAGCCTTGTCTTTCATGCAGCATGCAGGTAAATATACAAACGGGGTTAAGTCAGGGAAGCAGGCATCCTCATCTACTTTGCTGGATCATGCACAAGCTTGGCCTTATGGACTTCCTTAAGGAAAACGTATAGCATTGGGCCCAGTAGATTTGCGGTGTGAAGGACCAATTTTAACAGCAACCGCAGTTCGGATCTGAAATGGCGTAACTTACTTTACGGCAAAACTCTGCAGGGCACAAATTAAGTGACTTAATCAGCGTCACTGAACTGATGTTTGTGCTAATGCTAAGCATGAGAAAGATTTCCAGTTATCCATGACAACACATTATAGAGATAATCTGTTGGCACTTGCTATCACTTTTGTAAAGTAAGCTGGTATTGACGAAATACAAATAGATTGAATGGAGCTATCGTGCTCATGATATGATAATAGTCCAATGCTCTGCAGCCAGGTTAATCTGCACTCCAAAGTGCTCCCATCTACATTTGCTTTGTCAATGTTAAATGCACAATCTATGGGCCCAAGAGACAGGTCTCTCTTCTACAAGCCAGCATAGAGTATTTTGAATGGAGGTAAAATGGTAAACAGTAAGTTCCTTTAACCTGTTGTTTACCAAGGGACTCCCGGGCTGCCTGTATCACAGACTTAAAGTCCTGCGAGGACGAGGGGAAAAAAAACAAAATGGTAAGACGAGTCATACAGCTGCACAGCACCCCATTTCCAAAAGACACGGCAGGCACAGGGTTCATGGCAGCAGGCACGGTGGCTGGCATGACAGCGTCGAATAGGAAATATATCTGTACTGGTTGAAAGAGGATGAGAGCCCAGGTCTAAATCAGGATAAACGACCGCGTTGGTGGGTGGCAAATCTGCAATCATTTTGTTCTCGGGAGTGATGGCCGCGTTTTTTGGTGCGTGTGAAAGTATCCACATTGAGCACAGTTACCAGGACACGGCTCACGGCAAATAAAACTACCAGTGACTAAAGATAGGTTACACAGATTGCGTCCAGAAGATCTGTGAAAAATGGCGTGAAAGCTGGAAATGGGAAAAGATGTTACTAAAATGAGCTGCACATGGTCCTGACCAATCAAATCTCGTCCATAAACACTCAAGCAACAAGCATATTACGCATCAAACGTGCAATCCATCAAACAGTATCAGTCAGTGAGCAAGACCACCATACACTCTCCTTCAATTGAGAAATTTAACAGAACTTAAGTTTGTAATTGCAATGCACAATATAAAAAAATAATACAGGTCGCGTTTCACCTGAGTAAGGAAACTGGAATGTTTTTTGTTACAAATTTAATTTTACGAAAATAAAATACGACGATGTAGTGTATGTCATAGGTGAATCAATGCCCTTTCGCTTAAATTCATCTGTGTATATAATAAAAGTACTGAATGTCACTTAACTTTAATCACTTATTTATATACGAAAGTCACATTGAGGCCAATAACTCTTTTGTGAGGAAGGTCTAGTATTGAGTTTTTATTTGAAAACATTTTCAGAAAATTATGGAGTATTTATATTTAGCATTAACTTGACGGTCAAGATTAACAAGACGTGGGGCATTCATTCACCCGCACTCTGCCTATGAATTTTTGGATCCACCTCTGATGGTGCTAGTTACTTTGACAAAAAATAGAATACATAGGGAAAAAAAACATCAGAGGTCATCACAAAGCTCTGAAAATGAGATATTAAAAGTGCACACAGACTCGTAACACCGCTTTCAATGTTGGGATTCTCATCAACGGTGGACCTTTCCCATTGCGCTGAGTTGCTATAAATAATTATTACCATCTCATTTTAAAGCTGTGCGACTGCACCTCAAAAAGAAGAGCATCCAGATCTTGTACCTGTGCTTCGACATCATGCTCTTCAGGCTCATCGGCTTGAAAAACAACAGCTGTGCTGTTTGGTCCAAGAAGCCTGCGAGCCATCTTTTCCTCATACGTCAGCCTCTGACATGGGGATGCATGGAGGTGGGGAGGATGAAGAAGGAGATAAGGAGCACGGCAAGCATTAGGGCAGCATGGCATACCATGCTTGAAAGCTAAGAGGGGCAGCCGGCACTCAGCAATAAATCACAGCCTTGGTGCAAAAGAGGGCAGGGGAAAAGTAGATCACACACGCTTGAAAATGAGGTGTTTCCGTGGGGCATGTGTCGCATTCATAGATGCACATCACAGATGGCCATTGATTCCAAGCCTTTATTCAGCAGATGGGGTGGTTGACAGGAAAGCTGGCTTTCTTGTCACCTGGCATGCTGCGTGACAACATGCAATCGGCCAAAAAGGGCTCACCACTTGGATAGGCATAGCAGGCCACACGACAAGAAGGAACCTAGTCCATACATAAGGAAGCTTGATCAGTATTCTGTAAATTTGTACAGTTAGACACAGATTTGCTCGTCTGATTGCGCCTCGACAAAACATATTTAGGGCCCTGCTATTCAGACATCATTATCATCATCAGCCACTGATTCGTAAAGGCCTCTCTGTCATTACAATCTCTCAAGATCCTCTGATGTAATAGTCAAAACATAGACAGTGCTTTTTATTTGGAAAAAAACATCAAATATAGTAAAAAATTCCCTCATGTTAAACCAGCTATAATTTACATCAAGAAAACATTCCCCACTTCAAATATATCGTGGGAATGTTTTTTTAGTGATACCACATACAAAAAAAACAGTGACAAGTAATAGACCACAGCTGACATACAAAAACATAATAAGAGAACATCTTTTTTGAAGTTTCCTGTTGGAATTTTTTTAAAATGGATTGTTTATTTGGTTCCTCCATCAATCCACTGCTAGATCACGACCTCTCCATGCCCTATGGATCATATACCCCTACTCCATATCTACATTAAAATAAGCGTTCCGAGTTAACATCAAGACAATTGTTTGGTGATATTGTCATTATTTGGTTATTTGTTATTTGACAAATGTTATGTGTTTCATGCAGAAGAGATGACCAGCAGCAGTCGAGCCAGGTTTATGTTGTTCAAGCCAGACAGAACTCAGAGGCCAGGATAGTCTCATTTTTCAGGAGTAGTGCTGGACGTGTAATCCCAGCCTGTGGGATCGCTGAAAAGGTTAGACTAAAAGGACGTCAAGTCGTGTCATTTGTGACAGCTGGTAATGCGATATTTATACATTTTTCCAAGTTTGAAACTTGTAAATATTATTCAAGTTAATATCGTTTAATCAGTCCAAAATAATTATATAGGTTTTTAATACTCTTTCAAGGGGTGGAACAAGAACAGCAAAGGCTAGTGATTAAAAGAAATACATGATGCACAAGTAGACACATCATTAGCAAAGTCCCACTTCAATTTTAAGCAAACATTTGCACTTCTTACGCACCGTCCATGTGTCATTTAAAATATAAACTTGCAATCAATAATCTTTGCCGACATTTTATCCCATTCCATTCTAATGATAAAATATAAATGCAGCTATTGTCATCAGTAACAGCACTGCAAATTAAACATAAGACTGCATGACTTGCCATTCAATGCAATTCAAAGGAATATGCTCTTTGCCAATTGGCAAAAAAACATTTTTGAAGGGTTGATGGACAGCGGTCGAGCCAAACAATAGTGTCAGTCAAAATAAAGAGTATGATGTAAGCAACGTCCACCATACAGATGGAGAGATTAACATATAGTGTGCAGGTGCGAGGTGGAGTGATGTATTGTGAAACCATGTGAGATGACGATCATTTGAGGGGGTCTTCATCCATTGATAATAATAATTGCACTTCTAAAGCTCTTTGCACCTGTGAGTCACAAAGCGCTGCACGGAGCCGCATTCCCTCATTATTGAATAGACCATGAATGATGAGGATGATAAAGGCGATACGTCTGGCATACAACACAATTGTTTTGCTATTGTCACATCTGATGTAGGTTTTTACAGCTCTACGTATGGTGATCGTGGAGAGAGGAGGAACACTCGATATGGCTCTCCTGAAAGTGCAGCTTTTAAAAGCCATTATCAATGATGCACCCTGCTCGACTCAAACTTTTAACGTTTTGAGATGTGCTGGAACAGGACATTCTGTGACCACTAAGGTAAAGCTGGCTGACTAACGATGGCCTTCTTGAGACATTAATATTCACCTCGGTCAAATGACTGACATTTTAGGTGAGGCACCAGCCTTGGGGAAACTATAAAATTCCAAAAATCTGCTCTATTGAGCCAATGAAAAAGACATGAATATGCATGGTCAAATGCAGTGCAATGTTTACATTTATTGCATATTCTTTTTTTTTTCGCTGATGACTGATTAAAGTTTCACTTCGTCTCCTATTACAAATTAATACAACTGCAAAGATGCAAAAAGCATTTTTAAATTAGTGAATCCTCATGGTAACTTAACAACGGTATTGAAAATGATAATTACATAATACTAACCCTCGGGGAAGGTAACAATGAATCTTAAAATCCAGCACATAACGGCCATTTTTAACAAAATCCATAGGATTATCTACATTAATGTATTAAAACACCTCCAATGAGTTTACACGTTAAACTGTACACATACGACACAACTGTTTTCTAGACGCACATGTGAACTATGTAGGATATTTTTTTCTTTCTTTACAAACAGTAATGCACCATCGCTATGCACTGCATCTGGCAAAAGCTCAATTTTTGCAGGTTTATTTATGGCTTGCATTTGGATTATCAGTCTTTGGCAGCCTGGCTTCTCCAGAGGCTTGTGACTGATAGGGTCTTAGTATAAAACATCCCTCTAGACTCGTGCTCGAGGACAATCACTGTTATTTTTGGTTGAAAATTATTAAATATAATTTATTTTGTATAACAGAGCAGTTGGAAATTCCCATAATCTTTCCCCAACTGGGTTTTTGTGGACACATAGGTACTGTCCACAGCTTATAGCTCAGAAGCTTGATGTATTGAGCTTTATTTTTGTACCGAAGAAATGTTCAATGAATGTAGCCCCAATTTTTGGTAACTATATAGATGCAGTGGTAAATATTCAGTAAAATGCATTGTAATTAACAGGTTCTTCTAAGACAATAACTGATGAAATAACGTCGCAATTCATAATTACATCCATTGCGTGAAGCGTAAAGTTAAATAATTATTGTGTTAAAACTACAAACATCTGTAGAAGCTTGACAGAGCAGTCCACATGTTAAACGGTAGTAATACATTACACAGCTTGGAACGTTCATTGATGAGCAGGTCAGGTGTGCTGGTGCTGGTGGTGGTGCTAAGTGTCGGTACTCCCAGCTATTCCAACACTTCTGACCAACATAGAAGAATTTGGCATAACACCTTCTAGAAGTGATGTCTAGAGCTCCCTGGAGTGGAGGTAATTTCGCCAACAGTATCATGAGCAAGCAACTGGACGACTGAATGTGTTCCTTACCTATAGTTTGCTACGTTACAAATCTCTCCACTGGTTGACTGATACAATGCAATAGCCCCATCATGAATTGAAGCACAGCGACTGCAAATGGCTTACCGATTGCCCATTGTGCAAGATGTCCTCCTTGAACCGCAGCTTCTTCTCAAGGTCCTGGATGAGGGCATCCTTCGTGTCACGGATGTCATCCTCGCTGACGGAGCGTGAGCCCCTGCTCTGCCTCTTGAGTGAGCCCTGCATCTGCCTGGCTCATCACGACAGGGAACGTTGTCGTGAGGCACGAGGCCCCAACTAGGCCCCAACTAGGCTGGAACGAGCAAATTTATTATGACGTCACCAAATAAATGCAAAAACTGCAACCCAATGTAAATCAGTTGAGGTGGTGTTGAGCAGCCACCAGCCCTATGACAATCTTGGAATTTACAAAGTGGCTACATCAGTAGCGGTAATATGATTTGATTATCCTCCGGGGATTGAACTTATAGTGTATTGAATACACTATGTTAGCTATATATCACGTGTAAGGGGATGTAAATATGAGACACATGCCTGTTAGCAATCTTGTAGCGTGACCTTGTTTAAATTAGGGGGGCATTAGAAAGCTCAGGTTGGGCAGCACACAGTCTGCGTTACAGAACCTTGTAAGACATTAAATGCTGAACAAAATGAGAAGCAAGACAAAACTGCTTTGTCTATTAGCAGAGAGTGACATCAGATGATGGTGGTTGAGATGTCTCTCCCATATTGTAATATTAGTAAAATATATTATTTATACTGAATGTGCATATTCTTACATCAACCCCTGCAGAGGTTCATGCTGTATTGTTATTTATAATATTAACAACAGATGGCAAGAACGAACCTACATTTTCAAAAACAACAATTAAAATCAATAGTTATAACCACAGTACCCTACTCGCAAACATTTACTACCACTTGCAGGCACTTCATTTGACTTTTAAAGACACGTTTAAACAGGCCATGCAGGAAAGCTTGGTGAGACTTCCTGTATACCTTACCATGACAACAACTGCAGCATTTCAAATGTATGTAAAAAGATAAACTGTTCACATTGACTTTGCATGCAAATGAATGCTGGCCAGTAATAACAACAGTACTTCAGATTGACCGGAAACGTTTAACAAGCAAAGTGAGAAAAACAACCTAAAAATGTAATCATTATTCAATTAGAGACAAACAACTCGCGTTTTTAAGCAATAATTACCCCAATTTGTCATGCTCACAGAGCAGCCCATTGAGATGCGTGCGGCCTTACGTGGAGGGGGCCGCCTTTGGCAGGCCCATGGCATTGGTCGGTGGCAAGGAGGGCAGGGATGGCAACAGTGCGCTGAGGAAGGCCGCCGGGGACTGCACGAAGGACGGCGGGGGGCTGACGGTGGGAGGGGACTGAGGGGACTGCGGCAGAGAGGACCAGGTGGGGCCTGGCTGGGCGAGCGGCGAGCCTGAGAAGGTGGCGGGCGGTGTGGGACTGGCTGCAGAGAACTGGGGCGGTGGCGACATAGCTACGGGTG
>JAZEWT010000012.1:20230079-20240230 GCA_036362905.1 Mordacia mordax
GACCTAGGCTTACTGGGACAGGAGACGAAGAAGGAGACCCTGCGGATACAATGCTGCCTGTCAGATTCTGGGCTGCGATGAACTGCTTGGGCCTAGCGTAACTAAAGGACTGCTGGCCCACTGAAGCACGGCTGGGCTGCTGGTTGAGCGGCAGTGCCGCCGAATTTGCAAGACTCATATTTGCCGTCGTGGTTGCAGGTGGCGCTGACGGGGCTGGTGGTGGTGGCGCTGGCGGGGCTGCCGGTGGCGGTATTAGTTCTGGCGCTGCTGTCTCTGCTACTGCTGCAGGAGGATGGCTCGGCGTAGTCGGGGACTGCAGAAACGCTGCCGGAGGAGGTGGAAATGGCAGTTGTTGATGATGGGAGAGGAGGAAGGCTTCCTGCTGCTCAAACAGCACCTGGTTGTGCAGCTGCTGAAGCTGCAGAGGATCACTGCAATAGCATAAACACACAAACGCACAGGTTACACACTGAATAATTGGGTATAGAATGCTGCTCTCAGTCTATAACGTGAAAACATGCACGCATAATGAACATTATTTACAAGCAGCGCAGTAATGCATGAACACAAGTTGTGCAAGCAAGTCAGGGAAACCTAACCCACAATAGTTGATTATGGGCCAATTCCACATACAATTACTGCTCCAAATACAATCAACCTATCTGACTTTGTATGACCTACAGTTGCGTACGCTTTAAAATTCTGTACGTATATAAAACATTTAGGAACATAATGACTCGCATTATTGTTTGCACATACGATGCATATGTTGTTGGAGAATATATGTGTGCAGCTATGAAGTAATATAGATAGATGAGAATTGCTCTTAGAAGCTTTTATTTTTAGGTTCACCACGGTGAGCATATTTTCCTTCATGACGTTTTGTCTCCTTCAAAATGGAGATGTGGCCAATGAAGATGTCAAGAGATAATACGCCTGCCATGGCAAACCCAAACAAAAAACAGCTCTTAAGAGGAATTCGCATACATCAAGCCATGAAAACCTACATTAATTAAATACAGATATTGTTAACATTCAGGACCACGACTGCATAGCAATTTTCGCAGAGGCAAATGGAACAATATTATTCCCATGGCATGTTCTGCCATATAAGCTGACTGGAGTGAAAACAGGCAAAAACACTCATTGATGAGTAATGCACACAATAAAATGTCCTGCTAGCTGGAAGGTGCCCTACAGTAGAAGAGTTTGTAATAATTATAAATGTGTCGAGATTCCTGACGCTTTGTCTGGTGGCCATGAACACGTGATAAGTGCACTGGCTCAAGGGGAAATCTCCCATTCTCAATCAGAGACGTATCTGATACAGCTATGGGGTTCATTGCAGGCACGATGCTGACTTTATCGAATGGCATCCAATGCAAAAAGTACATTTAATAATAATAATTGCATTTAGTGAAATTTCCAAATCCTTCTAGAGTTTAAGCCATTTTCATTACTATGTCACCGAAAGATACGATGGCACCAATGAGACAGGGCACAATGATGCCATAATAATGATCATATTATGTGCACATTACATTTAGAAAGCAAATATAACGTGTATATAGAACCAGGAGATGCAATGGCAAGAGCATTGCACTATGAACCTGGCTTGTTGATCGACAGATTTCAGTTTTTGGATTAGACCACGTAAAAAAATGTTTGTCGTAAAACCTGTACCACCCGACAACAGGCAATCAGTAAAGAATGTCAACGTTGACAAAACGTGCTAATACTTCACTATCTCAGCACACCGGTGTGTTGAAGAGCAAACCCACAGCATTTATAAATGAAATACGACGTTTTGCTGACAATTGCAATCAGCAGGCAACCAGTACCTACTTCAGGCGGGTTCATTTCAGCGAATTTCACAGACGCACTTACTCAGTACCATCCATTGCCCATTACTATTCTCAGTCTTTATAGTGGCCAACTTTCATATGGCTAATTACTTATCTGTTATTATTATTATCATTGTCTGATACTCATCTTGCCGAGCCAAGCGACTGCCACATCATCAGCAGAACGCAGGCGCAGGGATCATTCAGGTCATAAGAGCAGCTGAAGTGAACAAAATCTGCTAATGTCTCATCTCATCTCATTATCTGAAACCGCTTAATCCTATATAGGGTCACGGTGAGCCGGAGCCCATCCCGGAAACACAGGGCGTAAGGCAGGAATACACCCGACGACGGGACGCCAGTCCATCGCCGTTCTGCTAATGTGCCAGTTAGCATTAAGTGCCATAAAACCAAATTGAATGAGTAGGCCTCACAATAGTGTAATTATATATTTTTTTTCTGGTTGGCACAGGTTCAGTTATTGTGGTACAGTGTAAAGCACCAAGAATAGCCTATGTTGGTTGTCTGTCGAGCGGTGAGGCACTTTAGTCCGGTTACTTCCACAGCACAGATCGTTTTTATTGTGAATCTGTGCATATTGCTTGCTGCGACATATGGGTCGTAAATATGAACACGGAGAAAAAGAATATATGCAACAAAAACTAAAGAGAAGACAAATTAGCATGCACATCTATAATCTGAATATTAGACCACGAGCGAGACAGAGAACAAATGCATCATAAAAAAGTGAGCTTGAGCAGGACCCATCTTTACAATGGATGATGCCGATAACTCAGATTATCAAATGAATGGCAGCTCAAAAGAGGGCACTTGTCCAAAAGTATGACCACCACCGAAATGGAATGAGAAAAGTTCATTGTCAGAAGTGAGACAAATGATGGCATTGCAAAACCATTGCGCATGGTGACAAGATGAGGAGGCCTTTATCAAACAGGTGATTGATCACAGCTGTTCATGAGGGAAAATATGCAAGATATGTTTAAGACGGTGAGCCGCAACCCACGAGTGGGCTATGAGCGCCACCTAGTGGTCCATGGAGATCATACACAAGTGGGCCTTGATGTGTAAAATTTGGAGAACCCTTGTTTTCGACCATTGGGCACAGTTTACAGTGTGGTATTTCTTATTTCAGGCTGATGTGTTTTCCTTGACAATAATTAATTAAGTAAACAAAGGTACATTCAAGTTGCAAATAACCATTGATAACTTTCATACAAATTAACAATGCTATGAGAGCATTCATAACAGATGCGATTGTGACCTGTAATTTTAATCTTGAACGTGTCAACCTGAAATTGGATTCACGTTTATTGCAAGCAGGTTGCCATTCGCTATGAAACAAGCGGTGTACAGATTCAGAAAGGTGATAATGATGTGTCACTATTTCCCTTAAGATTTGGGTTTAGTTTATAAAACCACGAGTACCTTTCATGGTCAGAAACGGTATTTAAAAAAAAGTGATAATTTCACAGGTTGCTACATAATCACCTTTCACATTCTATTATCAGCTTGCCAAAATGACAAAGAAATATATATATATATATAAACATTACTAGCAGTGCTATAAGCGAAACGTTTTTTTAAATTCACTTTTTAGCACATGAATAAATGATAAGAGGCCAAAATGTTTCTATTATGACTTCATCGAAGCAATTGCAAATTACTACAATAGACAATTAAAAATGAATGCAGCTAAGTTGAACACTTCAACATTTAGGGTTGTTCACTTCAGACTTTGCAGTGAGATGGTGGACACTTGGCACTTATAATAATAATTGCATCTTTAAAGCGCCTTTCACCCGAGCGCCACAAAGCACTGCACAGAGCTATGGAGAGAATGGTATGTTTCCGGGATAGGCTCCGGCTTCACCGTGACCCTATATAGGATTAAGCGGTTTCAGATAATGAGATGAGATGAGGTATGTCAACAACAACATCAGATTAGATCAATTAAGTAAAACAATGACTATAAATCAATGAAGGATATCAAATGACAAATTCAATCATTGTTAAAACAAATAATGGACAAAGTATTGCTGAGCAGGCACAGGTCAACGGCGTGCCATCATCCAGCACACAACAGTGAGGCAGCTTCAACAGTCCGAGCCAGCGGACTTCAAGGCCTAATGGAACAAGTGAGCCTTGAGACGGGATTTGAAGATGGCCAGGGACTCAGCTGACTTTATTTCCAATGGAAAGGAGTTCCAGAATCTGGGAGCAGGGGGTGAGAAGGCTGTCACCCATAAAAAGGAGATGCGATCTGGGCACATGCAACAAACTGATATTGGAGGATCGTAGATGTCGTATTGAGGAGGGTGCCTGGAGGAGCAGCCCAAATTAAACGTATACTGCACACGATTTCTGTACTCTATATAGTACTGTAATGATGCACTGTTGCCCCAAAAGGTAGTCGTGTCAAAAGATCACCTCTTTAATACAATCATCATCGTTGGTCATGGTCAACTCATTGGATAATAAAGGACCCTCTCAACCACCACCATCCCTCACAGTCCTGCAGTGTAATAACCCATATGGCACATGCACATCAGCAGATTTCATTGTTCCATTTGCCTCTGTAGCGATCTCATGAGATGGATTTCACGTCTTGGCTGCCATTCCGTCATCATGTAGACACCTCGTGATGTATTCTGTCCACTGCATTTGTATTGATGTGGGTTTTCACGGCTTGATGTGTGACATTTGCTTTGCAACGTTGCTCTTTCGGGATAGTAGTGTCGAGCGCGTCTCTCTCCTTCACGACGTTTTGTCCCCATGTTGGAGAGATTTTCAGGTGTGCTGCTGAGACTGAGTCAAATGTGAGTGTGCTTGGCTATTTGTGTCAAAGGCTTTTCACGTTTTTTTCCACATTCAAGCAAAATATTCCAAGTGAAGAGAGATGGAAAAAAATAAAGCAAGACAGCAGAATTCCTAGGCGAGATGGGCTAGCGAAAATTCAAAGACTTTACATCTGATTTTATTGCTCTTAGGAGCAAGTTTTCCAAAGCAAAATATACAAGGAATACAATATACAATATGTACAACCCCTTACACAAACCGTGACCCACATCCCCTTAAATACAATTTATGACGCACATGCATTCAATTTACAGATGTGAGAGAGAAAGATGTGGTCTTAGAGAGCGGCGGTAAAACTGCAGAAAAGAAGACAAATTTAAAGTGTGAAACGGAGGAACCTCTGAGTGTTTGTGCACTGAGCGCCGCCCCAGCGCTCCAGGAAAGTGGCCACCACTGCGGCATTTTTATAAAAGGTCTGCTCAATGCGCAGTCGTGCCTTGATGAGGTCTTTAGTCATCGCTAACAGAAAGAGAGAGTTGCAATGGGGTCTCCAGTCACATCCGCAGTAGCCAATCTGTACCTAACAGGAATTGAAGAGGAAGCTGTAAACTCACTTGCACTAAAACGCACCCATTGGTACCGATACATTGATAACATATTCATTGTACGGCCACAGGAAAGACAGAAGCGAGAGGATTTTCTGGGTCACCTGAACACCATACACGCAAACATCAAGCACACCATAGAAACTGAAGAAAACAGCCAAATACTGTCCCTGTACGTGCTGGTAAAATGAGACACGGATAGGACACTCTGCATGAAAACAGTTGAAACAGCAAATACAAACGGGTATTTACATGGCCTGTCACACTATCACCCAAAACAGAAACAAGTAATACTGCGCACCTTAGCCCACCGGTTTAAAACAATATCACACAACATCTACAAGACAAGCTATAACATTTACTACAAGCACTATTCAACAATGGTAACACAAAAGCATAGATTCCACTCGCAAAAGAGAAAAAATACTACACCAAAACTCATGCCTTCTTGCTCTTTGTCAAAGGGACTATGGATAAAATCATTAAATATCTCGAGAAATACAACATAAAAAACATCTTCACAGTCCATCACAAGATATAGAACGTGATCAAATCACCGACAGACTCCTGCCGCTGCAGACAGAAGGGGTATATCACACCCCGTGCAGACATTGTAAAGACATTGATATTGGCCACATCGGCAGAACGATCAGAAGAAAGAAAACACACGAACTGCAGCGCATTTGCTACACATGGAGAAATCGGCAACGGTAGCCCACACTGCAGACACACAACGCTCAATCTGTTTTGCAAACATACGTGTGCTGGATGCAATCTGCCACAAAGGCCAAAGTTTAATCCATGAAGGATTAGATTCACACGACACCAAACAGCATGAATCGCAAACAAGAAATGAGAATAAAACTCAGTAAAACGAGGCCACCAAAATTAACATTAAGAGTAACCAACTCTAATAAATGATGAAAAATACGGGACAGAGGGGGGCTGATGAGAGAGGGCATGGCAAGGACCAAGGCAGTGTGAGGCAATGAATGGCCTTTGACACAAATAGTCCAATACACAATTATTTCAGCACGGTTGAAGATGCCTCCAAGGTGGGGGAGGTGAACCTTTGTGAAGCAGAGAGGAGGAGCGCTTGATATAGCTATCTCGAAAGGAACAGTTTTGTAAATTAATCATCAAGCCTGCATTTGTCCACGCTTCTATGCACAAGTTTCACTTTATAATGATTGGTATAAACGGCTTTCCAAAATAACAGAATGAATGATCACAATACCTAGGTCAAAACTGCAGCTGTGCTTTCATGGGTTACTGCACTACAATGATGACCTCAAGTGAATGCAATTCTTATAGCAGTATTTTCAGAGCAAATACTGAATAACTCTGGACACACATGCAGTGCCGACTGACATTGTGCTATCTGATCCAACCGCATTCTGGTCATCATTTGTCGTGGATAACATCTTTACCACAAATGCAACTTCCTGAGGAAATCAATTTAATGTAGGTAAGTACTGCACTTTTAGCATTTTAACCTACCACACATTAAACATCAAGCTAATTTATCACACAAAGTTACTGTTACCCTACAAAAATGTTCCATTTGCAAAATAAACTATGCACCTTATCAGTCTGTCATTAATAAAGGAAATGGGAAAGAATGTAAACTGTCTTGTGGGAGAGTTAATTTAAAGTGATGTATGAACTGTGAAAAATAATTATTTCCAGCTGAAGACAGAGCCAGGCTTGTGGCTGGGGCAAGGTCTACACTGTTGTGACTGAGTGACCTTTCCTATTGCAGAGACACAGAGCAGACGACACTGCTTTGTACAAACACACGCTCAGCCTACCTTCTTTCAACAGAGCAAGTCACTTACTGCTAACTTAGGGGCAATGTGGTAATGAATCATACCGTTTAGTCTGAGGATAAAAAAAATACGCACAAAATTTGTATTTATACATGTGTTTTGTAACGAAAACGTTATTTATGAAATAAAAAAGAGGTATTTTTCCACGTGTTAAAATGTTCCGCAAACCAAGTGCACTCTAATTCCAGCAAAGAAATAACATACACATAAATACAAGTATTATGAATAATCAAGCTGTATAATCTATCTTTATACATGAAGAAAATGTACACCGTGGAAAGGTGGTGAGGAGTTGTACTTCAAGTTGATAACATTAATAAAGTACAAATTTCCATCCATCAATGCATGAAGTCTCCCTGTACCATGCCAGTCCAAAGAGTTTAATGTATAGCTTACCACACTGGTTAGTACTAGATGGTAAAACGGGACGAGGGTAGGACCAGTTTTAATATGACTTACCACGGATACGAGCCATGGCCCAGATTGTTATTTAGTTCACTGGGTTCGTGTAGTGAGCTAAACACTGCGCTACTATTTTACTCGAAGCTTGCATGAAATTTAAAGTGGAAGGAGATAAAGATGGTAGGGGTAGGTCGATCAAATTGTCGACAGTGGAAGACGACCTTAACAAGATGGGTTTAACGAGAGATAGGGTGCAGAGGACAGGAAAAGGTGGAAAAGAATGATCCTTTGTCACGGCTACGGCGATGAAAATTGGGAATAACGTCTTTGTCACGATGAACAAGAGGGGCAAACATTTCATTCATATTGCCATTGCATTAATGCTGCGATTCATGGTCAATATTTGCTTGAACGATCAATTATTATTTTAACGATCTGGTGAATGTAGTGGCTTTTAGCTGCTGAGAGCTCACAGATCAAAATCACAGATCATTTTTAAAAGCGTCAAGCAAATATGGAATAGAGAGTTCCCAAAACAACTCGGCATGTGGTCGACCACATGCTACATTATTTATAATTGTCACGGTCGTGTAGCTTAGCTGAATTTGTAGCAGAACAATATGCAGACATATACCACACATTGCATATGACAAACACAAATACAATAATTTCAATGACTAACTTCAAATGTTGACAATATTGCATACAGTACTGCTATTTTATATAATGTAACAATCATGAACATCAGTAAAATCACATCACAATGTTAACCATCACAACGATCAACATTTGGTTAATGCTAACAGTAAAAATAAACAGTACCATGTGGCCGGCACATATCCACCCTCACCAATTAACCGCTACATGCCAAGTGGAGTATTCGTGCGTACAAGGTATAACTGTAATTTTATGTCAATATCCAGATGTCCAAACTATTCACAAATCCGACGATACCGTGCATTCATTCCGAATACGTCCACAATGCCACGCTGTAGCACAGGTGAAAATTTAAACCTCTCTCTCCGTTCCCAAAAGGCAGTTGTGCATTACAAGTCTGCAGTAAACGGGTCGACAATCCCAGCTCCACTGCACTGGACCCTTCGTGGGGACGGGTGATGTCTGAGCCTTACTCAACGTGGCTCATCTCATCTCATTTTCAGAACCGCTTAGTCCTGTATAGGGTCGCGGTGAGCCGGAGCCTATCCCGGCAGACACACGGCGCAAGGCAGAGATATACCAACGATGGGATGCCAGTCCATCACCTCGACGCGGCTCCGCTTTCTGAGATATCATCAAGGAACGCGATTTCGTTTCCTTTTCATGGTGACGCTGAGTGGTAAATTTATCGTTTATAAGGGGCGTGGATATTCGGTAATGTCACGTTGAACGCTCTTTAAATGTGAAATGCATGCATCACACCATACAGAGGATTGGAAAATAAATGTCGATTACTTTGAATCAAGATCTGAATTTATTGAATCTGTTCGGGAGGAAAAGGCACTGTTTCAGCAAACACAACGACCACAAAAATCTATTTAGCAAAGATTGCTCTCGTATTGTTTACTAACTGTAACTCAATCAAGGCGATGATTTGCTAGGACAACATTGACCTTGAAGGCCCATTTTTATGGCCACCTTTTTTCTTTGCAACTATACAAAGCCTTTGAAGACATTTAACCTACGCGTTGTGTCTATATACCCTACAAAACATATACATATACAAACGTGTATATTTACAAACGGGGAGGCCGTTTGACAGTTGGCACGACACGAAACGTTTAATTCGACCATTTTACCTCAAGTTAAATATAGCAGCTATGAAGGGAGATGTGGAACAAGGCCCCCAAGGGAGTAGAATCAATATCCTTCATCCATTCCCTGCCAGATCACAGAGCAAACTCCTTCTTCGCTCTGATTTTCACGGCTGCAGACGCAATATTGAATCCAGATTTGGTGCAAAATTTATAATTTCCTCTCTGAGTCGCAAATAAGTTGTTTTGCGGTGGTACACTCGAGCAGTACCTGCGAAAGGCAAAGACAACGACCTGCAAAAGGTATATTTCTCATCTCCACTGAGCCCATACGAGAGTAAACTGACCCCCGTGCTGAAGCTCTGAAGGTGGAACGCAGTAAGCTATTAATGCAGGTATAGAATGCTCCCGAACAAGGTTATTTTCTTCTTGTTTTATCACAAACTAAAGGGTTGGCGCAGAGACAACAATTGCTTACGCTCTCTCTTCTGTCGACTTCAGAATTCAGTTGTGTTCGGTAGGCCTGTTTTACGAGGCCCAACATTGTGGCTGGATGAATTAGAACGATGACTGTGGATAAACATGTCCAAGATGCATGCTGGAAAGGTTGGTCTGCAGTATCGACTTGTGCAAGGGTGAGAATAGATTGTGGCAGAACTGAGTGGGATGATAACGGTATCGGAGGGCCTTTTACAGTGGCTGTTAATGCTGATAACGCTGAAAAAGAGTAAACATGCAATTTGATATATTTTTGCAGGCTGGATGAAGAGACCTTAATTAACAAAGGGTGCTTCATGCACATTGCATCTACATGTCATCCGTGGGCGGCACGGTGGCCAAGTGGTTAGCGCTGTCGCCTCACAGCAAGAAGGTCCCGGGTTCGAATCTCTCGGCTCGGGTGCC
>JAZEWT010000012.1:20240269-20256275 GCA_036362905.1 Mordacia mordax
TGTGTCTGCCGGGATAGGCTCCGGCTCACCGTGACCCTGTATAGGACTAAGCGGTTTCAGACAATGAGATGAGATGAGATGTCATCCGTTACAGTTGTGACACTTGTAAAAGGAACAGTGGAGTGATTACTGCTGATCTTGATTCTAATTAGCTCACTTTTGATGTGAATAGGCATGTTATTGCTTGGCAACCATTTGGCCGTGATTAACGCGTGTGTGTGTGTGTACACCCACACTTGCATATGTGTGCGAAAGATTTATGATGCATGTTTGGATTTATTTTACGGACGAATGCTGTGATTTAAAACACATCCTGAATGTTCGCATATTCGTAGATGCTTGGCGACTGTGTCTATAGTTAAGTTACACATATACAACACATGGAAATAATTGTATGCCAGTGATAGCGTTTTGCCTTCCACGTTGCGAGGGAAAAAGGAGGAGCGCTCGACATGGCTATCCCAATAGAAGAGCTTTGGAAAGCAATCACCATGCAACGAGCCGTGGAAACCTACATCAATGTTCTTCGGTCTGCTCATGGCACAGATTTGCTTGAGACCATAGCCCAGGCTCAATACTTGACACAAGGCCCTCTTCTGTAAATGGCCGACGGACACGTGGGGCACCCGTTTAATGTCTAATTCGCCTCAATTACGTTATTGTTGCTTATTTTCCCTTCTCTGTCATTGTTGTTGACGTGCCGCTCTCTGCGCAGCTCTCTGCAGCGCTTTGTGACCCTCGGGTGAAAAACGCTCTGTAAATGCAATTATTATTATAGTTCAGAGTGCGGCATATTTGGCTTTGTCAAGAATAATTGTTTGACACAAGAGTTGGAGACATTGCGTAATAACAGAGAGTTATGTCACTGCCGCACTGGGCGTTGTTCAGTTGTCCAAATATGCAACGTGTATTTAAAATGATGGAGGACACGGTGAACACGTTCTGTCTTAACCAATAAATATTATTATTTACAAACAGTGATGCCGTTACTCTTAGGAAAGCGACTTATACTGCACAATCTAAATTTACTCAACGTATGTTAACACTGCAATTCAAACATGCACGTGTTCACAAGTGAACAGTTTTTCACAGCCCTGAAATTTAGTGTTGTGGGATGAAGCTCATTCATGCACAGATGTCCTGCTGTCACGCGCAGCGTGCTTATATGATGAGCACGCACCTGTACCTGTTAACCAGGCGCGATTTGTGTGGCTCAGATGATGTATTATCCTCCAGCAACCTGAAGCGCAGTGCCATTAGAAGCCTGACATGATATTTGGCACAATTCTTCAAACCCATACATGTTTGCATCAACACAAGCATGGATAACTTACTTGAGTCAAAACCGCACTAAGCTTTGTTTTACTTTAGCAGGCAAAGCCTACTGAGCTATGAGCTCTTTTCAGAGGCGACCTGGCCCCACGTGTGACGGTGGCTCATCATCGAAGTGGATTATCATGACATTTGGGAATATATAGTTGTAGCGGAACAGATGTGGAGGGAACAAAACCACTGGACACGGAGGAGAGCCCCACCGCAAGGATAGACCTCAAACCCACGACCTCTTGTGTATGAAGATGGGGTGAAATCATCTTGAAGAATATAGCATGTCCGTTTGTTGAAAAGTTTCATCACATATCACAATGAGAATGACATGACAGACGACTGCTGAGAGCAGACAGTTGTACTTATTGTTGTGGGCTCACCTGGACCAATACAAGCAACATGTTTGGCTTGCCAAAGCAAAACACATTCCCAATGACACCGACTCTATTGCCATTCCTAATAGTTACCAAAAAGTGACTGATCTCTTCAATAGCTCTTCTGTTCAACTGACAAGTTGGCATTAAGCTGTGTTATAAATAGTGTGCCTGAGTTAGAAAGCAGCTTACGTGAAAACTACATTAATGGCACTCTAATGAACGCCAATAATGGCTAGCTACGATGCAAAAGCACTCACGTATTTAAACGGTTAACTTTACGGGATATGTACTGGACATGACATTAACGTAAAACATTACGTTACTTTTCCTTTATGGAACTCTACATAGTACTAAATGTATACAGCATCAATTTACTATTTACTGTGACTGGATAATCACAATGCAACCCGACTCTGATAATCCATGCAATTTAAAATAAATAAAACATATTTCGTTCAGGTCGGCACCGTGGCCCAGTGGGTAGCGCTGTCGCCTCACAGCAATAAGGTCCCGGGTTCGAATCTCGGTTCGGGTGACTTTCTGTGTGAAGTTTGCATGTTCTTCCCGTGTCCGCATGGGTTTTCGCCGGGCACTCCGGTTTCCTCACACAGAGTCCAAAAACATGCTGCTACATAGGTTTATTGGCTTGCAGACTAAATTGTCCGCAGTGCCCAGTGATGGACTGGCGTCCCATCGTGGGTATATCCCTGCCTTGCGCCCTGTGTCTGCCGGGATAGGCTCCGGCTCACCGCGACCCTGTACAGGACTAAGCGGTTTCTGACCATGAGATGAGATGAGATATTTCGTTGAATGCTGTGTCTATTATTAGCTGCTCCTCACTAGCAGATTGGTGACAAATACCTACATGACTCTTAACGTGCCAGCAAGCAAACGGATTCATTCTTTCCTGCACATTCTCTACTTCACCCGTACACTGCGTTGAAAGCAATGACACCCTTATACTGACGTTGATTTTCATGGGTCGATGGATGACTGCTTTGCAGAGTTGTTCTTCCAGGATAGCCATTTCGGAGGAATAGCCACTCGACAAGGCTATTCCTAAATAAGAGCTTAAGAAAACAATCATCAACATCTCATCTCATTATCTGAAACCGCTTAATCCTATATAGGGTCACGGTGAAGCCGGAGCCTATCCCGGAAACACAGGGTGTAAGGCATGAATACACCCGACGACGGGACGCCGGTCCATCGCCGGGCATTGCGGGACAATTGTAGTCTGCGAGCCAATCAACCTATCCAGGAGCATGCTTTTGGACTGTGGGAGGAAACCGGAGTACCCGGCGAAAACCCACGCGGACACGGGGAGAGCATGCAAACTCCACACAGAAAGGCACCCGAGCCGAGACTCGAACCCGGGACCTTCTTGCTGTGAGGCGTCAGCGCTAACCACTGCGCCACCGCGCCGCCCATCAACAGAAAACCCTCTATTGTGCCTTTGTTTAAATTACTGTGTTTTGGTTTCATCTGGACGAACTTTCCCCCATTTCCCCAGATTATCCAGCATGGCCTGTGTCACACAATTCAACGATGGGTCTGCGTGACACTTGGCGATGGTGTTGAACCAGAGCAAACGCAACGTGGACACCATTCTGGGCTCCTGTCTGTCCCCTGGGTGACCATTGTCACCCCATGGAGATGATTACATTGATTCCAACGCAGGAGTGCGAGAGAGATGAAACAACAAAGCACAGCAACTCACAAGTCGTTTAAAAAAGGGCCACACAGTGCAACTTGTTGCTGTTGCTGACATGCCGCTCTGCACAGCTCTGTGCAGCGTTTGTGACCCCAAGGTGAAAAGCACTCCAAAAGTGCAATTATTATTATTACAACTACACACACATACGTTGTATATAATGCATATAGCGTAAAATGTATTATTCCACAACAACGTTGGAGTCATTCCACTGTCAATTACATTGCATTGTTCGAAAGTTGTGCACAAAACGTGCTTAAAAAGTCCAAAGAAGGGCTTTTAGTTCCACAAGCAGATGTGCTGAAAGCATTACATTCATACATGAAGGCAGAACAATGGCTCCCATTGTAAAATCTGCAGCTGAGTTTAAAATACTGTGGAGGCAATCCAAGTTGGGTCAATGCCAGGGCACTAAATGGAAATCAAGCATCAGAGGTGCATATTTCTCTTAATGAGCAGGGGCGTGCAGTCTTCTTCAGTCTGAGAGGCCCCTGGAGGCTCAGGGCACAGTCGGTTGTGCCGAGAGAACACAGGGACTCAGGGTTAAGAGGCCGGTTTGGGATCAACACCGCATATGCCAAGCGTTTCCTCTGCAAATGCATGATTAATAGAGATTGCATATTATTTCTGGAGTCGAGCAGCAAGGAATTTTAGAATTCCCTTTGAGGGCCGGCACATGACAGCCTTCAGATTGTCTTGTTCTACAATGCTGTGCTGGGTAACTGTTTGCCTGGCAGAAATGTTCACTGCAACGATGTATGACCAGCATTCAGTGTGTTACTCATATTGTCAATTACCACTCGCGAAAAATACCTTGACATTCAAACAATGCAAAAAGAGACGGAGTTTTGTTTCAGTTCCATGTACGTTTCCATTTTTTCCTGTTATTTGAAACTTACACGTTCCTCCCTTTTTGGTCAGCACTGTTTAATGTGTTGAACGCTATTTCAATATTGTTACATTTCTACTCATTACAAAAAAAAAATATTTTAAAGCAGTTTGTTTTTTCACGAATCATCACAAAGGGTGGCTGTTGCCATTCGCGTGCCAACATCAGGTGTGGTCAGTAATTATTGGACACAATTATTGTGTTGAATTCAGCTTTCCTTATATTAATTTTGCCACACCTGCTTGGCAGCTCCACAAAACCCAGATTTTCCAGTCCTGCTACTAAGAACTAACTCTTTTCTGCTTCTATAACGATCTTCCACTTGCTTTTGTATGCACTGTATTTAAATTAGATTTTTAAACGTACTTCATTAAATATCACACAGGTGAATGCTAACAACACAAAATACTGTTATTACTGCAGGCTCATACGATTTAAGAAATGTATAAACCCATTCACTCATCACTTCTAGTTGTAACACCTACCGCAGGATCTGAACATATGCCACAGACGTTCTCTCCAATTCCCACAGAGCCCTCCCGAGGCCCTATGGCAGACCTTCGCGCTCCTAACCACAGCAACCAAGGCCTCCACTCTAAAATGGATGATGGCTTAGGGGGCAATCAGCTGCTACAAGCAGCTGCATGCTTCCTATAAAAGCGAACTCGCTGTGATGCAATTCTCGCGCATAACATCGCTCACATTTGGTGACAATAAAATATGTGCAACCTGCCAGCCACCCGTCCCCATCTCCGAATAAGAAGCCACAATGTAAGCACATGTTTGATCAACAGTGTATTTACTTATTACGTGGGTTTACCGGAGACAAATCTACGAGAGATTAAATATACTGCATTAGTACATTAGTAATTGGTGTCAGTCATTTGTTTGGCACACTGCGTACCTGAGTATTTTCGCCCTGGAAATCAACAATAGAAATACGAGACAAACACACCTTGGGGCGGCACGGTGGCCCAGTGGGCAGCGCTGTCGTCTCACAGCAAGAAGGCCCCGGGTTCGAATCTCGGCTCGGGTGCCTTTCTGTGTGGAGTTTGCATGTTCTCCCCGTGTCTGCGTGGATTTTCGCTGGGCACTCCGGTTTCGTAACAGTCCAAAAACATGCTGCTGCATAGGTTAATTAGCTTGTACACTAAATTGCTCTCAGTGCCTGGTGATGGACTGGCGTCCCATCGTGGGTATATCCCTGCCTTGCGCCCTTTGTCTGCCGGGATAGGCTCCAGCTCACCGCGACCCTGTACAGGACTAAGCGGTTTCTGACAATGAGATGAGACAAACACTACCCAACCGTGGCACGCACATCAATGGTGTAGCCTGGCTGGCGTGCTGAAGACACCTTTGTTAGATCTTGACCACTGCTTTGAGGGTCACTGCTCTAGAATAACAAACAAGGGAATTAGTGCAAACGTCTTCCAAATGTGGCCAAAAGTGTTTGTGAGCACCATGACGCGGGTATATACCGGGAAAAATATAATTTTGTTTGTAAAGTATGAGTTTCCTGGCAGTGCAAACTTTTTCTTCAAGATTAATGACGATAACTTGTGACGTTATTGTTTTATATATATATGGACTCAAAACAGTCCAAGATAGCAGCCATAAAAAGCAAGCAGTCCCACGCACAGATTATCAACCACATTAAATATAAGTTAATCCAGTCATTTAGGAACAAAATAAAGGTATTTCCAAAATACCAAAAACGTTTTAAAATGTAAATTTCTTAATCAATGATTGCTTAAGACATTGTAAATGTTGGCATAGCTTAATCGTGTTGTTAACAACACGTTAAGTTGTGAACACATTTGGAAGCAATGATAAGATCACTCTATTTTGGGGAATCAACCATTACAGTAATCATTTTAGAAATAATTGGGTGGGCTATCATATATTCAGACTCTACTGGGAAAAATGGTCACGGACTTTTAAACGCACTTTTCTACTCTGATACAAAGCCATGATAAGGCTCTGGCAAACATGAAAGAACGACAGATTCCAGGCATATAATTGATCATGGGAATTTTAAATAGCTGGGGTTACCTGCTGTGTTTCATTGCAATAACCAACACATTTTTAAATTGTCAAGTCGCAATAGTTATGGACATCTTGCTGACCTGTATTTTCATCGCGATTTCCATTGTCTGTGCCGTAAAGCTTTTTTTTTCTATCACACACAATTCAAATAGAATTGCTGAAATTGAGGGCGTCTAACATCCAAATCCAACCTAATAAGCGGGCATGTTCTGAGGTACGCAAATTTAAACTCCCTTGGCTGTGTCCCTAATGACATGTTTTATTTACATTGTCACTTCATCCAGGATATGTGGGTTTCATCGTGCGTACTTGAACATGCACTAAACAGAGGGTTTCCCATCAGCCGCTACTTAATTGGATCACTATGAAAAATAGGTGGTGGAGGTACAAGCCTGCATATTGCTTGCGCATACCACTGCTGGCAGAAAGATCTTCACTCGAGCGAGCTCCAGAGTGTCTGTTGGACGAAATTATGGCCGACTCTTCCACACTGGCCAAACGTCGTGGCAGAGGTGGGGGATACCCACGGTTTACCCCACCACACACGATCTGCCAATTGGCTGTGGCAAAACCCATTTAGGCTGCTGAGCGGACAGAGCTGGGCAAGGTAATAAACCCGCGCATTGTTTGAACACCTCACAGCCAAAACCTGCACAATGCAATGTCTTTTAACGATGGTATGTTCTTCACGAAAGGCTACGTGCGATTAACAAAAAGTATGACGTCAACGACCCGCAATGCACCTCGGGGTCAAAATAAAACATGGGGCATTTTAACAAACACGACATCTCATTTGGTGATAAAATACTGTTGCAAACCGGGCATGGTGCCCAATGTCATGCCTTTGTAAGGACCTGCCTAGTTTCTGATATTTAAAACAGGGAGTAATATTAGCACGGACAGTTACTGCTGCGGCCCTTGCATGCTGAACACGCTGGCCTCTCTGCTCTCTTTCTTGGGGCTTCCTAACAACCTTGCACTACTAAGGTCTGTAAGACAGAATGCCACTATGTTCCGATACCAGGGCCGAATTACACCCAATCGGCAGATATGGCTCACAATTGCCAGTAGGGGGTGCGCTTCCGATTATTAGCAATTTTTAAAATGTCAAAGAAAATTTGATAGTATTTAACAGTGGATTTAATAATATTTTATTATGCGGCCTTTGAAGCCAGCATGACCAAATGTATCAAGGCAATTTTATAATGGAATGTGCATCACTATAAATCAACACATCAAAACTTTGTAACTATGTACGGAGCATTAACATTTACTTTAACACTTTTCTCAAGACACAATAATCGACGAAATATGCCATTAGTGTTTACATTAACGTGACATTAAACATATAACTAACCTAAAACCAGTCAGGCAGTTTTTACTTAAGCTGGACGGGGCAGTTTAACCACATATCTTTTTAACAGTTGTCCAGCGGGCAGGTGTGAGTAAGTTACAACATCTCAGGGCACGTGCGGCAATTTATTCAGAACAATTAACCGAGGCAACGTGTTTTTAGACTTACAAAAGGGGAAAAAAATAGCATTAAAAGCAACGCATACAAGCAAAACACATTTTAAACTTCAAAACCGAGATTGAAGTTGCATGGATTTTCACTTAAGCCTTAGAAAATGCCGCGATATCCCATCCGACACAGCTGCAATTTAAACCACAAACTGGTGCCGCCCTCTCGCTGGCATGCGGCATTTGTCACCGTGCCGCTGAGCGCTGTAATTACAGGATTTAGCACAGTGCTGCTATGGTCTGGAACTGCCGATGAAATGCTACACGTCGGCTTGTAGCGCTCTTGCTTGCTGCACGTGTCTAACTACTCGCATGCCGAGTCTCCACAGCCACCCCCCGCCCCCATGGTTCTGTTATTACTATCAGCTTTGACAAATACAAGTTATTTAAGCATTTTTCTCACATTTTCGTTACTGTTACCTGTACGGGTAAAGCTGTAAAATATCTCTACTTTTGTCCAGCTAGCATGTCAATGGAAAATCTCATCTCTCATCTCATTGTATGAAACCGCTTAGTCCTATACAGGGTCACGGTGAGCCGGAGCCTATCCCGGCAGACACAGGGCGCAAGGCAGGGATATACCGACGATGGGACGCCAGTCCATCGCCGGGCACTGCGGGGCAATTTAGCCTGCGAGCCAATTAACCTATGCAGCAGCATGCTTTTGGACTGTGGGAGGAAACCGGAGTGCCCGGCGAAAACCCACGCGGACACGGGGAGAGCATGCAAACTCCACACAGAAAGGCACCCGAGCCGAGAGATTCGAACCCGGGACCTTCTTGCTGTGAGGCGACAGCGCTAACCACTGGGCCACCGTGCCGCCCTCAATGGGAAAATATTGTTCCTAACTACTGTTGCTGTGTTTGTGAAAACCTAATAACACTTTGTTTTGAACTGCATTGTGCGTTTTAGAGAAAAAAAATGCCACGTAAGACATTGGGCCTCAACAAGCGGTGGCTTGAAAGTTGTGTTCTCGATTACGTGATTACAGCACGGGGAATGTCTGTTTACTTTCAGTGTAACCGGGGACACTATTTACTTAATTGCTATATTATTTATTTACGCAGTTTTCTTATCTATACAACAGCGTTGTGATTAGACGTGCTGTGCTTTGACATTGCTCTTGCTTGACGTTAACATTACTCTGTGAGAAAAATAAAAATATTCAAGTATACTCCACCAATGTAAGGTAACGAAGGAAGACACAGCTGAAGAGCCACGATGAAGAGTTTGAGAATTTTAAGAACTATTTACCTCTTTAGAATAATCCATGGTTTAATGTATACAATACAGCCTTGTTGGCCACAGAAGTAGTTCAGATATACTTTTCAAATTTCTGAGAGCATAACTATGAAAGCGCGAGGTTTATTAACCATTAGTGTGAGCACAACTGCACTTTTACTATTACAACGACTTAAGAGGGTTAAATACACACTCGCCTCTACATCCACACAACTGTAATTCACAACACAGTCCCAACTTGTTAACATTACACAACACTAAATACTAACTACTACTGCGGTACGATTTAATTATTGCATTGCTGGCTTCGCAAGAACAGAAAATACCTATCTGAATCAAGCCACTTATATCTAATCTTTCATTCATCACCACCAACAGCTGGAAGACTATTGGAAATCTTAAGGAAAGTTCTTGTACGAAGACACACTTGTCGACTGGGCTGGAGATCTCGTGCACAGTCGCTCTCGACACGATGCAAGAGTCTCATCTCATCTGTCAGAAACCGCTTAGTCCTGTACTGGGTCGCGGTCAACCGGAGCCTATCCCGGCAGACACAGGGCGAAAGGCAGGGATATACCCACGATGGGACGACAGTGCATCACCGGGCACTGCGGGCAATTTAATCTGCATGCCAATTAACCTATGCGGCAGCATGGATTTTTTTTTAACTGTGGGAGGAAACCGGAGTGCCCGGCGAAAACCCACGTGGACACGGGGAGAGAACTCGCAAACGCCACGCAGAAAGCAGCACCCGAGCCGAGACTCGAACCCGGGACCTTCTTGCTGTGAGGAGGCGACAGCGCTACCCACTGGGGCCACCGCGCCGCCCCCGATGCCAAGAGCTTCCTTGGCTAAAGCGAGACAAGCGGGGTCCCGGGTCGCCGGCACGGACACAAGCGGCTCAGCGACAGCAGCATCAGCATCAGCAGCATCAGCATCATCACGCAGCAGCACGGCGGTGCGCATGAACTCACCAGGCAGCCGGGGGTGCCTCCTCTGTCGGAGCGCGTACCCACACAGCCGGCTTTAGAGGAAAACTCCGTGGCAGCTCCTTCAAACTAAGAGTCCTCCGTGTCGCCCGTCTGGCCAAGTGCGCGCCGGGCTTTAGAACGCATGCCCCGCTTGCTCGAAGTCATGCTGTAGCGGGCAATTAACACTGCTCGAATTGCGACATTAGTCGCCTGGACCAGGCGCTTAAATACTTATTGATGAGCAAATTGAAATGTTGTGAAATGTTTTACACCATGAGCATGTTCATGTACATCAACTTTATTTGACGCGTGCTAAATAACTGAGTTAAAACGCTCATTTACTTGTTTTCAATATGCTAACATCATTTTTTTACAACCGTCCCAAGCAAGTTATTTACGTACTTACTTTATACGATAACACGACGCGGTAGGCTATGTAAAAAAAAACATATATAGTGGAATCGTAACTTCCAGCCACCCTGTGGGACTTTAAACTTGTAGCTGCATCTCCCCCTTTGCCCTTATTTGGAAAGCACAGCTGAAAGATATCCAGGTCCATCAGAGCGTTCAGCCTGTCCTTACATACCTCTCACAACCTTGGAGTTACATTCCTGCCAGTTTTTTTTTAATATGGTCGTGGGCCGCCCCGCTTTTGCCTGTATATGGAAAAAATGGTCCTTTTTAAATTTCACTCCAGCTCCAATTCCAGGCAGTATATTAGGTCACACTTTCCTCTCGTTTCTTCCATTCCAAAGCTATTTTGAAGTTCCAAAAAAGCGGAGAAACCAACGAGGCCATCATTCTCAATGATGCTGACCAGTTGTTCAGTGACATGACACACATAAAGACACATGACTCTTTCCTTTGCAACATTTGCACAGTTTTGGTGACCACACATCAAAATATCATAAGTCTGTTTCTCTTTTAACGCATCGCTTTATTACATCCTTGGTCAATTTAATAATAATTGCACTTCGAGAGCGCATTCCACCCGGGCGTCACAAATATAAGACAGATTTCTTCTGCCACCAGACATAGATTGTTTTGGCTAAATATGCTAATTCAGTGTGGTCATTCGCTCTTGACAATGTGAGTGCGGGGTCATGGATAAGAAGTACATTTGTGGATGGGAAGTTGCCCGTGAAGCATCCCAAGGGGCGTTAAGATAACAGAACAAATATTCACAAAGCGTGGGACACATTCGTCCAATTTTGAAGACGTTCATTTGAAGACAGAATGACTCAGAGACTCAAGGAATCTGCAGAGAGGCAAGAGTGCAGGCAAGAGTGCAGCATTACTGCGTTCACTACATTGTTACCAGCCAATAGATACATGGGGGGGGGGGGCTGTTGTGATAGAAAACCCGAGAACCTGGAGGAAAATGATGCATAATAGGGAGAGAAAATACAAACTTAAAATAGAAAGGCGCTGAATGTAAATCAAGCCACCTCGGGCAAAACTTTCTGTGAGCAAAACTTTCTGTGAGACTGTATTCAACATTTATAAATGAGCATTTATACATAAGAAAGGGTCTATTAGAGCTTTTGCCACAGTGTGGTGTGTAAATGTACAAAATTTGCCTGCTTATAAAAGTTAAACAATGATTTGGGGATACCGCGTTAGGTGCGTGGTATGAATAAGGGCTATGGCCTGAAATGTCATCTGAATCGTTCATTTCCCATTAAGGCCACATTGTCATTGACGAATATTTAAAAAAATGTTGTTACACAAATGAAGAACTGCTAATATATTTACATTATCGTCATGAAAAAAACCGTATTGATGGCATTGTATATTATTTTCCATATTCCAGGCTAAATCATGCGGAAACAACTCCTTTGTGACTGTGTTGTCTAGTCCGAGTGACCCCAGGACAAATTGCGTGTGAGTTGAGGTCAGGCAGGTTGAGTCACCAACGTGACACAGCAGTGGCAACACAATCACAGCCAGCAGTGTCTGCATGTGGCATTCGAAGCAGACTGTTCTCAGACTAGACCTGTGTGACTCATGTTGCTTGGGCCTCAACAGATGGTTTTATATTTGCAGCTTGAGACCTTCATATACCAGCTGTCTGATATTCCAGGCATATTGCATTCTCCAATGAATTAAACAGCTGCATATTCTGTGTTTTTCTGTTTCAATAATGTTTTTGTTCATTAAAGAGCAATAAACATGAAATCTACTATTTGGACATGTTCATTTAATGTATTAGATGTTGATTGTTTCATTTTATTTAAATGAAATGTGACGTGATAGGCTATAATAGTGTATTTTAAGGAAATAAATTATAATGACAAATGCATTATTACTTCAACAGCAGTTTTCAGTGGAGTATCCAAAATAAATAAATAAACATTTCGAAGAACATGTACATTTGCCTCTCCATGTGTCTGACATGTGGCCAAGTCCAGCTGGGCGTCTATGTTTCGCTTTGGAACTACTACACTATATCATATTAACCAAGGAACTTTATATACAAGGATGCTCTGCCTAACATGATGTTGCGATGTGTGGTGGATATATAATAGCACTTAATCGTAATTACGGCTTGTATCTCATCTCATCTCATTGTCCTGCACAGGGTCGCGGTGTGTCAGAGCCTATCCCGGCAGACACAGGGCGCAAGGTAGGGGTATACCCACGATGGGACGCCAGTCCATCACCAGGCACTGAGGGCAATTTAGTCTGCAAGCCAATTAACCTATGCAGCAGCATGTTTTTTGGACTGTGGGGGGAAACCGGAGTGCCCGGCGAAAACCCACGCGGACACGGGGAGAGAACTCGCAAACTCCCACACAGAAACGCACTCGAGCAAAGATTCAAACCCGGGCCTTTCTTGCTGTGAGGCGACGGCGCTACTCACTGGGCCACCGTGCCGCCTGGCTTATATAGCACCTTTCATAATTTAATCTCAAAGCTTTTTACATCAATGTAATGATAGTGTTTTTTATGGTTAGATGGTTGGATTCTCATACAGTTATATGTTATTTTATATCAATATCAACGTGGGGCATAGGTACACAGTGGATGTTCGTATCCATGTGGCATCCTGACATTCTCAAACCCCTCTGTTTCGTTCATCTACCCAGCCCGTGCCACGCCTGGTGGAACGCATGCTACCGGACACCAGGTGCGTGATTTATACGAGACACGAGCTTGTTTGTTTCCCTTGAGGATCAGCATGGGCTTGTCACGGTACCTGCCTGACAAGTGAACACACAGTTCTGGCGAAACGCCTTTAAAAAAAATAAAATAAATAACGCCATATAATAGTGTTGATTGGAGCTGTGTGGTAGAAAATCAAAGTGCTCTCTCATTCCAAGCCACAGTCGTCATAAAGAATGGCAGATAGCTAAAATATTGACATCTTCTGTGCTCTCATTGACATAAACAAATAAAACTTATTATATTGCTTAGCTTGTTACTTACTAATTTACTGACGCAGTATGGCTTCTTAGCATGCGGGGTGTGCATTCGCACAAACGAAGAAAAATACTGACCCATCATCCATCATACACATAGATGAGTCATCGCCTACATTTCAGATTGTGTCGTGGAAATTTTGAGACAAAACGATCCCTCGGTTCAGTCAAATATTCCAGTAAGGATCACTTTTAAAAGGCAGCGAAAGGAGAATATTAAGATTTGGCAGAATGCTGAGAGGTGCCGTTTGCGCACGACGGCATCCGATATTCTGAGTTCAATTCCTGGCTGTGGCTAATATCAGTGGTGAATAATATCCGAACAGGTACTTGGGTCCAATCGATCACCAAACCAACAAAAGTATGGTCAAGCAACCTTCATGACCAGTATGGCATGAGAAGGCCTTCATCCGGCAGTGAATTGACAATCGCTCGACATAATCGTGAATGTAAAGGGTGAACGGTATCATGAAACTCAACAATTAGCTACCACTGAGAAAAAAAACAATCCCTGCGATAAGTTAAATATTTATTATAGCTGTCAAAAACGTGGCCCATTGCTGATGGGTAAGGAGACAAAATGTTTTCAAGCCTTTCTTAATGATTATTTTATTTTTTCCATTTTGTTCACTTTTTTATTTTTGTATTAGTTCCCATCGTATGTCAGCGACACGAGTGTACACTCAATCTGCAATGAATACCAACAGAGGGAGAAAAAACACTGGAACTAATACAAATGAGAGTAAGATGCCAACACACACAACGCACCAAAGCAATATAAAACGAATAAACAAGTTTATTTACCAGTCACCAAGCAGTACCTTTTCTGTTACAGCAATGAGAAATATTAACTCAGAGATGTATATTCGTATTAACGCAGGGTTATTACGACGGTGACTGCTCAATATTCTGATGAAATGAATTGTCTAGACGTATTGGGTGTGGAGGTTATACCCAAAGGATTTGGTGGTAACTCGTGTGCACCTGCCTCCCACTGTTCTCAGCTTACAAAATGCAGTCAAAAATATGCACCCATTTTTTTGTAAATCCAACCCCTGGAATCCCTAATGATTCGTGACAGCTTCAAATAGCATATTCTATGGGCTAAGCCAAAAAAGGATTAAGTTGGATATACAAAAAGGACAACAGACTAACCAGATTTGCTGTGCATTGTTACCGTTTCATTGTTATTGTGTGTATATATAGACTCTTAATGTTTTATAAAGGCGGTCCTTCCACAAAGCGCACAGTGGCAAATGTACTTTCGAGGGGGGGGGATTATGTGACCTTTTATACCGATGTTTGAAGACGTGTCCCACCAAGTAATATACTGTACTATGGGTACTTTTTTGCCAGTATACATATATAAGATTACAACAGATCTTAACACCTGCATAATCGCCAGATACGGTAAAACCTGTTGTAATCTTAAATATACTGTACTGTTGACCTGCATCACAAAATGGGAGAGCAGGGCAGTGGTTGGCTAGAGCTGCGTTACCTGAGTTCTACTCCCAGCCAGGGCCTAATATGATTGGTGAGCAATTATATGTTCCTGGATCACCCCCTTCACCAATTTACACTCACCAACCAGGCGTCTACTTATGGATAAGACAAAAACAAAGAACCCCCCCCCCACACACAGCCTGAGCGGTTAGCGAACATGTGGAAAGGCCAGCACAGCACTCTAAGGGGTGGGTGGCCAGCACGATGCCCCAGAAACATGTCTCCCTAGTGGCATCAAGTACACATTTTTGGCTAAATCGACCTAGGAGAGACCCAAGCCCTGTTTAGGAAATCGTCACTGGCGTTGGGAATGTATAAAAATTAACACACGTTATGAAGGGCAGAGAATAATGACAGAGCGACTAATGTGTTTACGCGAGCTGAAAGCACTGATAAATGAGCACGTAATTCAATATTTTAAACCACTGGCTGTGTCGTGTTACCCAGGGAGCTTTGCGGAGAAGCTGTTTCCTCCCCCCGTGTTTAATATCGAGATGCCTCTGAAACACGAGTCTCATAATTACGCTTCTAATAGTGTTCTTTCAAATAACACAAGACTTCACCCTCTGCCTAACATCTCCCACCGAAGATGAAGACATTGAAAAATAGCACCAATCTTCGAAATTATCTAGTCCTATCCCTTTATCAAATTCAGTGTCATCCCCGAAAGTGATTGGTCCCCATTATGTGGCTCTCCAACAATACTCCTGTATACGATTCAGAAATTGCTGAATGAATGCATTGCGTTAGACACCAGCAGTAGGAAACGTTGGCCCAAATCGCCAACTGACCTTGTTGGAGAATCCAATTGTCGTCTGCACTGAGCTGTATTTATAATAGCCATCATCACACCACGACGATAGACAAGAAGCCACGAAAAGATGTATGATCTTCTGAAGCAAACTCTCAACGTTAATGTCTCATCTCATCTCATTATCTGAAACCCTCATCTCATTATCTGAAACCGCTTAATCCTATATAGGGTCACGGTG
>JAZEWT010000012.1:20256346-20280725 GCA_036362905.1 Mordacia mordax
TGCTGTGAGGCGTCAGCGCTAACCACTGGGCCACCGCGCCGCCCTCAACGTTAATGTATTAAGTACAATTTATAAAAACCCATAATCACTAATTAGCCACGTTTT
Organism: Mordacia mordax; assembly: GCA_036362905.1. Lineage (NCBI taxonomy): Eukaryota > Metazoa > Chordata > Hyperoartia > Petromyzontiformes > Petromyzontidae > Mordacia > Mordacia mordax. The sequence goes on from JAZEWT010000012.1 coordinate 20,256,452, forward strand.
ACGTGGTAGTTCAAATGTTGATAGGGGTGATATTTTATACAACGTACGAATTCAACTTTGCATCGCACCATTATCTAAAAAATATCTTGTATTATGTTGTTGTTGCTGCTATGCCATTCTTTCCACAGCTCTGTACAGCGCTTTGTGACCCCCGGATGAAAAGCGCTCTGGAAGTGCAGTTATTATTATGTGATCTGCCGGCTATCTGGTGGTAAATCTGAAGAAAAATCCATTAATATATTGAAAATGTCCCATTCGCTCGTGATTCCGAACTAATATCACACGGTCACGATGAAAATCATTTTAACTTGTCATGTGCAGAGGAGCGATGATGATTCACAGACAAACACTATTGACACACGTCTTTATACCTGGTATGAAACTGGAGCACCTGGAGAAAACCCACGTGTTTCAGGGGATGACACGAGCTCATACAGATGAAAGACACGCTGACGAGTCCACATTTTGTTGTACCGCACTATCTGTTCGTGGAAAGCCAGGGTATGGCACCTGGACGCCCATGGGAAGGATGTTTCACAACAGATGTGTGATCCACCAACCCTGGATTACAGGCGAGCATCGCCACCACCAGCCTCTATAGAGGGCAAACAATGATTATTTTCTACTTAAGGAAGAAAATTCTCAGACGTGAATTGCCTGCAAGCCTTGCAGACACCCTAATGCGCAAATCTGTGGGCTATCGCAATGTTTCTGCGTTGTAAAACAACAAATCAAACAGTGGTCGTGTTGTTGTTACAAGGACGCTGTGTGCCATTCCACGAAGCAGGAAGCAAACGCTGCTCTGGGGCGCAAGCACATGGTGGCAAAAACAAACACAGCTGAGGCCAATGTAAACACAAAAACTGTACTAATGGGTGGCGCTGGAAAAGTAATACTGTACACAACTACAGCTGAACCTCGCAGTGTTTCTGCACAACCTTGTGGTGGCTTTTTTTGAGCATACGTTTGCGCGGCAGGAGAGCGACAATGGCTTTTCACAACAGTGGTGGTTTTTTTTTATTAACAATGAGCGATGTCAATGGAAGCTGAATCCAGAATCGTGTGTGCGTGTGAGCTTCGGGGTCACGGTGACAAGCCCCGTCGTGTTTACCTCGCGGGATAACATTTAGATTGCGATGTCAGACGTTGACATTAAAGAGTGGATACCGATACCCATTCATATCCAGTGTGCCAGTCATAGGGTTAGAGTTACACATCAACCTCGACAAGTCACTTGGTTAATCATTATCTATCCACTGCTAGATGAAGGCCTCTCCACGCAGTCTCCATCCATTGAGAACTGGGAGCGTGACAGGTCATCTCACTGCTGCACACCAGTTGATTTCATCTCTCAGAAGCACCTATTATACCTCTTATTCACATGTATCTCAAGCCTGCGGGCATCACATCTTCACGGCTGCAACACAGTAGATGACATTTCATATTAATGAACAATTTCTCAGATCGGACAGTATATATTTGGTCAATGGCAAAACATTTTTTTCTATATCCAGTGTCATCAAAGTGTTCATGATTGAGCTGCCTATGATCTCCAAGGACATTTTGTTCATATTCTATATGTGCTAATGTACTAACAAGTTTGACTTTTCAAAAGAACATATTTACACGTTTTCAACAAAGGAGTGTTTGGGCCATCATTTCACGAGTGAGGCGTTTCATTTTTGAGCAAATGTTTGGTACATATCGATAATAATTATGATGTAAGTCGCCCGAGATCAAGGGCATCTGCTAAATAATTCAAGATAATACTGTGCAGTAATTTTGTTTCAGGGGCGGCGCGGTGGCCCAGTGGTTAGCGCTGACGCCTCACAGCAAGAAGGTCCCGGGTTCGAATCTCTCGGCTCGGGTGCCTTTCTGTGTGGAGTTTGCATGCTCTCCCCGTGTCCGCGTGGGTTTTCGCCGGGTACTCCGGTTTCCTCCCACAGTCCAAAAGCATGCTCCTGGATAGGTTGATTGGCTCGCAGACTAAAATTGTCCCGCAATGCCCGGCGATGGACTGGCGTCCCGTCGTCGGGTGTATTCCTGCCTTACGCCCTGTGTTTTCGGGATAGGCTCCGGCTCACCGTGACCCTATAAGATAATGAGAATTTTGTTTCAAGTGGCCGATGCGACATCTTTGATTATAATCATAAGTATCCCATGTGCTCAGGGAGCTTTGTCTGTCTTCATCCCGCTAAGGGTAGTGGCAACTTTGCACTCATATTGGATTTCATGGGTCGATGCGTGGGGATTCTCTTCCAAAGCTGTCCCTTCGGGATAGACGTGTCGAGCGCTCTCCTTCGACGTTTTCCCCTCCTACGACGGAGGAATCATCAGGCGTACTGAGACTCGGTAGCGCTCGACACGGCTGTCCTGAAACAACGGCTTGGGAACTTTATCAAGCACCTCCTCCTGTTTTTTTTCTCACCGAGCATAATCGCTCAGTCTTTCTATTTTTGCTATGGGTATCAACACAAAATTACAACACTCGATTTATATTTGTTCCTCAGAGGCGTTGTGTTTTCATATTGCTTCCGGAGACCTACTATTTGTTAGCTTCCAGGCTCACGTTATTTATTCCATCTTCAATCACATTCGCTGTTGTGTGATCTGACTTCTATTTGCGAAGTTGTCTTTTTTTTAAATCTCCTTTTCTTCATCATCGCTTCGTGTCCCTCGGGTGAAAAGCACTCTGAAAGTGCAAATATTGTTATATTATCATGTTTTTTTTCTGGTGTCACACAGCTCTTTGTCTGCTTTTACTTGCCCGTTGCATTTACTGTTTACTTTAAGAACATGTGGCTGGATTGCTTTTCCCACAATTGATGTTATACTACAATATTGCATTTGCCTGAGGCAGTATATACGGTTTATTTAGATACATCTGCGACATTCTTTTGATACTTTCTGTCATTTGCTTTTAAGCGTTCTGCAATGTTTATCCCACGTGCAGTGAGGCCTGGCAAGACCCATGTAAATAATGCTCGCTTTTGCTCATGTAGATACCTGTAGCTGCCACAACTGACGCTGGTCTAGGGCTGTGGTCATCCTTGTAAATTAGCTGCTGAAACTAAGCGGGCCTTAGTAGCTGAAATACAGACTGTCTAATTAATACACCGTCCATTACAACGCAAATTTTATTTTTTATTATCTAAAGCAAATCCATCCTCTTCCTGATTGAATCTCTGGATATTTAAACCAACTACTGTAGTTATGCTCTGGAATAATTCTCAAAATTAGACCTGAAGAGCAAACACTTTAAAGGTACTGCACGTCTTTATCCCATTTTCTTGTTTTTTTTGTGTGTGAACAATTATCAACTCATGCTGAGGCAATTGGCAGGAAGGTAATGCATGTCTACCTGTGACTAACAGAGCAAGGGCTGCGTTATTACGTTGGTCAGTTAGGACGTTTGCTACATTGTTGACACCGCAAACAAGAGCTTTCAAGATTACTGAGTGCTTTCTGCTATAATACAAATTTTTTTTTTAAAAATCGTCTATGGTAGGCAAAATCGGCTAGCACTTACCTTCTATAACGCAGTAAAATATCACAATACTTTAGACTGTGCACTGAGATGCAACAGTGTTATTTTTCTTGTGAAAGGCTAAGTAAAAATAACAACCACCATTATTTCAACCGAATATAACACATCTCCATAAATCATCTTAACTATAGATTGATATTATGACTGGTTCAACTTCACATTTTTTAATGCAATATTTACACAAGGTAAAGCCGTTAAGCCAAGTTTTCATATATTAAACATTTATACCTTAAATTCTACAGTACACCAAATATATATTTTTAAACAAGACGGTTAACTTTGGCATTAAAAACCTCCAGTGGAGTCCTTTTCACCAGCAGTGGCGTGAACAACCAATTACAGGGCTGCTCCTTTACTTTCTTACATTATTGTTATCTACAGTTGTGATCTTTAAACTAATTACAATTAAAAACACACGCATATTCGTTCAGTGTCAAAGGCATCCCGTTCGAAAAGGGAACGGTTCAGATGCACGAGGTAACCGCAGCTACGCGGTTCACCAGTGCCAGTCAGACACTTCGTCCTATGTATTACGCTGTTGACGGCCAATTAATTAAGTTTAATCTTTAGTTGCAGGAGGAGACTGCAGAACCCGGAGGAAACCCACGCAAAACAGGGGGGGCAGAACACAAACACCACCAATAAAGGTGCCCGAATTCGGAAAAGTATCGCCGCGGGTACGACCCTCTTTCAGTGAGGTGAGGATGTTACCACTGCACCACCCTTGTGATGCAGAGAGTGTACAGGACTGCATAGAACAAGGGACTACTGACAGCGACTTATACAATTTGGAGACTGCTCGTGACGAACACTGCACCACGAAGCAAAGTGTTTTCTCTCCTGCCAGTGAGACAGTGGTTCACTCCATTAAGGTTGTTAACCGGACAACCTCAGCTGTCCTATGCTTGCCATTACCTGGAGCAATGCAACCAACTGACACCTAAGTGCACGAACCCTGCATCCTCTCACTTAATGTCCTCAATTAGCTCACCACGTTTCATTCTTTTTCCATTTACTTTCTCCAACAACTCCACATAAACAAAGCCTATAGTCTAGAAAGACATCTGCATAAGCTTTTTACTCAATAAATGAAATTGCAGGCTATAAACGGTGCACCGATTGGAAATCAATGTCGAGTTGGTAAGCAACTGCAAGATATAAGCATACGACAAACAACTCCATTGATATTTACAATTACAAACACTGGAGGGCTGCCGGGTGTAAATACATTTAATTTGTGCAAGCATGAGGTGGCTGGGTGCGTCAAGGGTGAGAGGTCAGGGCACTAAGCGGACACCGCCAAGCTTCTGGGTTTGAATCCAGACACAGTTGCTTGTGCTCAGCCGCTGACTATAGAAAGCAAAACCACCACGTTGAAATGTGATTCTGCATTTAAGTTATCTAAGTTCTGTCTCTGAGAGTTAAATATATCGGTCTGTGTATCATGGGATAGAACTCACGGAATGACAGGCTTCACAGTTGACGCAGACCAAGTGCACACGTCGTACCTTGGTGAATTCTTGCGCTGCTATTTTCTTTGCGCTAAAGAATGCTTTGAAAGCACGCCGTGCCTTTTTTGGGGAGCATAATTTACTGTCCAAAAGAATCTCAAGGGTATGCTTAACTACCCACTGCAGCTAGCACTTTGTGCTACTCCACCGAGTGGTGACCTCATATATTCTGCATTTTTTCCAAGGTAGCTGTTAATTATATACACACACACACCTTCAAAACGATGATCGTCAGCTATAGTTTTTACAATAATAAGTTGCTGTCTGCCATCCTAGCTGCCTCCCCGCCCTTGGCGGACAACTAAACTGACAGAACTAATGCATCACTGATTCAAACCTTCGTTGCAAAATCAAACTCATTCTGCATTCATTATTAATACACTGGGGTGCCCCTACTTGCTAGAATTATTCAGCATCTGGTAAAAATTATAATGCACAGCGATGAAACGCTTTCAAAAAGCACAGCAGTTAACTGGAGAATTAATAATCAGCATGACACGTTGCCACATTTCTTATCAAAACCCACAACCAGAGAGAGCACTCGTTCTTTCAAGCCCATTGTCCTCATTGTGGAGCAGCACTCTGCAGTAGATGGCGTTTTGACTCTCGTTCAGTGGTTTTCTGAGCACGATTGATTTCCGCCTCTTTAATTCACAGAGAGAAAAAAATGCCAGGGGGGGGGGCTGTTATCTTTAGCTCCATTGCACAAAGCCCCCCCTCAGGGCCCTTCAGTTGCATTATGGAAGAACAAGCCCAAAACACAGGTTCTCTCTTGATCACAAAAAAAGCAACTTACCGACTTGGGCCTTGATCGCCACAGACAACAAAAAAACACACGACACCAAACTGCCGAGGATGGCTTGAACTGCTTTACTTCGACGCAACCAAAAACTGCAAATTCACTGCAAACGCGCCGTCACGTTGAGAGCTATAATTTAAGACAAACGCCCCACCAGCGGCGTTGGAAATGATGACCTACGCCGTCCTTAACGCTATGGTGTACACTCACTCTGGCGGTGTTTCCATGGGTGCCGTGACGCAAAGCCACGAGATTCGGCAACCTGCCTTGTGCCCTGTTTGTGGAATGCTTTCCTCGGTTCCGAGACGTCGAGTACATGTGTTTGTGCGCCAGTATGATGAGCTACATGACCGGAATATGGGCCAAATGTTTGTCATGTCTGTTTTAATTTGTAGTCGCTCACAAATCGCAGTATAAAATTCGCCAGTTCACAATGGTACAGAAATGGAGCTCAATCTCATGGGTAGTACTGTACTAGAAATATTAACGCATTATCGTGCAAATTACCTGTAATGCATTATAAGTTAAAGAATGTACAAATAACATTAACGCAAGCATCGTTAACCCAGCAGTACCTTGTGGAGTGAAATGTTTGTGGGTGGTGAATATTTATAGTGCTAATGAAGTGGTACATCGTATTTAAAGAAAACACTCCATCATCATGCATCGAGCCGTGAAAACCTGCATCATTGCACTACATCTAACCTTGCATTTTTAGGAAGAAATTTGCTATTCCGCCTTAAACGATGTATTTGGAAGTTACGTTATTGTGTTTATTCCACACTTGCTTGTGCTAACAGTTTGTGGTACAGCAGGTGTGTTTAGAAATAATGTATGTGTGTGTAGGGGGAAGTGGTGACTCAGCAGTTAGCGCGGGGGGGGGGTCTTTGTCTCCTATGTGGTTTGCACAACCTATCTGTTCGTGTTTTTGTTTGGGCACATGTTAGCACTTGGACAATCTGCCGTGTCTGACGTCATTTTATGATTGTATAGTAATTAACGTTCTTACAGCTGGTCAAAGCAAGTGCTTTAGGACCTGACATCCCTCAAACTTTACCGAGAGCCCAGCAGGCACCATTCATCATAGTCCTTACACTTTTGCAACAATCCTTTCATAAGATGGAATACGCCTTACAAATAGCTGAGATATTATGAATAGCCTTAATTCCCACTTCTTTACAGCTGGGCATATGTTTGACAACTAGCATAATAATAGTGACTATGCTTCAAGCGGAACAAATACATTCCACACCAAACTGTTTGTAACAAAACTAATATTCCACCGAAATAATTACATTTTCAGCCAATAATACATCTCCATCATCTGAATCTGCTGGTTTCACGTAGACTACTTCCTCCACTGAGGCGAACAACCTGCCTCTATTTGTTGTAGTTGCAGTGGCTGATGTAATTTTCAGACCATTAACCCACATCGTTAACCTATCTATTTAAGAAAATAGGTCCCTGCTGAATGGAAGTCTGCTTTCATTCGTCCTCTTCATAAAAGAGGGTCAGTAGCTGACCCTAATAATTACAGCCAATTTCCATACCATCGCCCATGGTTATAATCCTTTTGTTTTTATAAAAACTCAGATGACTAAATTTATCTCAGTTTAGCGGCGTTACCTTCAAAACAAGCAGGCTTTCGTCAAAATAACTGTACAACTTCGACAGTACTACTCTCTAAATTTAGTTTTTAGCACGACAGAAAAGAAACAAAAGCTGTGCCATTCATTTCCGAGACCTGTCAAAAGACTTTGCAGTCGACCATTATATCCTTGTAATGATGTAGGTTTTCACGGCTCGATGCATGATGATTGCTTCGAAAAGCTGCTCTCTCGGGACAGCCGCGTCGATCGCTCGCTCTCTCCTCTCCTCGCGACGTTTCGCTTCACACGTTAGAGGCATCCTCAGGCGTAGTGTCCTCTAACGTGTGAGGCGAAACGTCGCGAGGAGAGGAGAGAGAGCCATCGACGCGGCTGTCCCGAGAGAGCAGCTTTTCGAAGCAATTATCATTATATCCTTTTCGATACACTCTTATGCCTCTGATTCTCCAGATATTGGGTTGGCTGGTTTGAGTTACCTCTCCATCGACATAACCAGGCCATTTCCGTTGATCACCTTATATCCAACATTATTGAAATTATCAAGGCTGTACCACAAGGTTCCACTCATAGTCCATTATTATTTTCTGTTAATGAATTACCTGGACATCTCACTAATACACTCGGAAATCAATATTTTTGCAGATGACATTGTGCTGCTATTGCGACTGGAGATTCCCCGGAAGATGTAAATGGTAAGCTACACAGCGACTTCGATATCCTGAAAAAACAGCTTCTCTCACTTAAAATAGTTCTTAACGCCAATAAAACTAAATGTATGTTTTTTTTCTCGACTAAAAAAGTAACATCCAAACCTCTATTTCAGTCATATACACGATGGACCCAACAAATTAAACAAGTTGAGGATTATAAATATCTTGGCTTCAAATGAGACTCAAAATTAAAATGCAGACCATTCGTTAATTACATTATAAAAAATAAAAAAAATTGGATTTCTTTACAGACATGAACATTGCCTTCCAACTAAGTTCCAATTAGACTTGTTGAGGCGACTATTTTACCATTGATTGATTATTGCGACATTATCAATCAGCATTGAACACGCTATTAAATAAACTGAAGATAATTATATCATTCTGCTCTGAAATTTGCCTTGGATGCCCCCTACAAAACCCACCATTGTGAATTGCACATTGACTCGAAATAATCTCCTCTAAATTATCCCGTCCAAATATATCCTGCTGCCTAGGTTAATTAGCCTGCTGAGTAAATTGCCCTAAAAAGTGTGCCCTACGATGTACTGGCGTCAAATCGTGGACAAACCCTCGTCTTGCGCCCTCTGTTGGCCGGGATAGGCTCCAGTCCCCCGCAACCCGAGGATCAAGCAGGTGTTGATAATGAATGAATGATCGTAGACATTCACTAGGCCTTATTCGTACCTAAGGCTCTACTTAACAAACCGGCAAAATATTTGATGGATATGTTGACAGTACAGATGAACAAACTTAAGCTTAGAAGCTCAACCTACTATCTGATAAATGTTTTCTAAATGCACGTCAAGATTTGAGGAAAAGGCCATCTTAGATCCCAATTAAAATGTCTGTCTGGCTGCAATTTCAAAAATTGATTGGTGGTTTGAAGGCTTGTATATGATCTTTCATGCAGTATGCTTCTTCAATACATTCCCATCGCCAATTTACACTGTTCCATTTCCTTGTCTCATTATTTTGTTGGAATTATTGGTCATTTTTGTGGTGAGCGATTTTGCCTGTTACTTTTTAATAATTACGGTTAAGGTTTTATCTGCGCACAAATTGTTGCTCTGGGTTAATTTACCTGGTGATTTTGAATGGTTGTTGCGTTGGTGCATTCGAATATCTGTTGTATGGCAGTACCCTGATCTGAAGTTTGAAAACCCACTGGGTATATTTTGCTGTAATAATTAACATATATCTATCATCACATGCAATGCATCACAGAACACGTACAACACACCACAAACCATCACTCGTACAGGAGCAGCAGTACAAATGTTACTGTGTGTAAATGCAAGTTTCCATCTTGATTTAATACAAACTGGTATGTGCCAACTCATTTCCACACAAACCATTAAAATATTGTAACGATGTAGGTTTTCGCGGCTCGATGCATGATGATCGCTTCTAAAAGCTGCTCTATGGGGACAGCCGCGTCGATCGCTCCCTCTCTCGCCACCTCGCGACGTTTCGCTTCAAACGTTCAAAGGCATCAGAAAGACACCCGAGCCGGGAATCGAGCCCGTGCCTTCTTGCTGTGATGCGACAGCGATACATTACACACAAAAAACACAGCTGCTGTGAAAACCAGATTAATCATTTGCAGTACCTATAAGCCGCGGGCAGGGTTCACAGTTGCAAAGAAAATAAGCCGACCATACATTTGAAAAACAAAAGCATGAACTCTCCACATAGAGTACTGTACCTTCACCGTACCTGGTCGGCAAATCCCACCGAGGGCCATGAAACGCATTACAGTGCTGTAATTGGCGAGGTCAGACGAACGTGAGGAATTATAGCAGAAATTCTCCCAAAAATGCCACGATCCGACAAAAATCAAATGTCTGTAATCGCAGACTGTTGGGGGGCGGGGGGCGGCTGTGACTGCTCCCATAACCTATGGCACATTGCAAGGGCATATTGGCGGCTTAAGGACATTAATGGGCTTGGGCAGGACACATCAGGATCGGTGTTTAATGGCCGGCAGCCGGGACTAACGATGGTATTGCAACCCAAAGAAAGATTAGACCCAAGATCTGAGTGATGGTATCAGCTGGTATAGAAGATAGATGGATCGTTTTACCCCATGAGTGACCATGACAAATAATCGAAATTGTATTTTACAACTCACCACTTATGTTTTCCACGGTTAGGAAATAAACTTCGTACACTAGGTTCACAGTGCAGTAAGAGTGCATTCACTATTCACTGTCACCGCCCCGCTCAGTGGCACTGCATTGAATATATAAGGAAAATCCACACAAACAAGAGGATGGCAGTCCTATCGCCATCCTTCGACCAACATATAATGCCACAACTATAACACTAGGTTACCCAGTCCTGGTGGTCTCCGATCCCAGTATTGTATCAACTAGGCGAAAGCCTGCTTAGCTTGTAAAGTCTGCTGACATATGGCACATTTAGACTGAATTGCTCAAAGTTCTAAGGTTGATCATATTTTTGAAGCGTTTTATATACTACAAAATATTTATACTAATTCAGTCACACTCTATTATGCACTTAGAATTATAGATTGTGAGACTATACCATTATTCTGGGTTCTGTTACAAGCAATCGTAATGGTATTGGCCAAACATCCCAATGCAGAATGATCCCGATAAGGAGACTCGAGACTCAATATGGATTTTCTGACTCAATTAAATCGGCAATAAATGTTGGGATATTGTTGTGGGCACGGCAGTAATGTTTATCAGCATGGAGATACAGCATGATGGAAACGTTAAAGATATTTAATTTTAGCATCGTATGAACTGCTTATAAAGGCATAAATTAATAATGACAATGTAATACAAGCTGCAGATGTGAGGATTTAGAATGTGCTTGGGTTAGTTGTGCATTTTTTTTACACAAAACACAGAATAGAAGTAATTAAAAATATATTATTAGAAATGCAAGCTTTATCCTACTATGATTAAAAACAAAGCCAAGATGAACCAATGAGCAACTAAAACCACAGACTAATTTATAACTATGCTGAAGATATATGTAAATCATGGTTTTGTGTGCTAATTATGATATTCAAAGCTAGTTCTTATTAAAATATAAATTATAACAATTTAAGAAGATATTAAAACTACAAATTTTATAGTGTTTGAATGGAAGAGCTAAATATTTCAGAAAAATATAATTCACATATTAATTGCTGGGTGGCACCGTAGCTAAGTGGGTTGCGCTGTCGCCTCCTCACAGCAAGAAGGTCCCAGGTTCGAATCTCGGCTCGGGTGCTACTTTCTGTGTGGAGTTTGCATGTTCTCCCCGTGTCCGCGTGGGGTTTTCGCCGGGCACTCCGGTTTACTCCCACAGTCCAAAAACATGCTGCTGCATAGGTTAATTGGCTTGCAGACTAAATTGTCCGCAGTGCCCGGTGATGGACTGCCGTCCCATCGTGGGTATATCCCTGCCTTGCGCCCTGTGTCTGCCGGGATAGGCTCCGGCTCACGCGACCCTGTACAGGACTCAGCGGTTTCTGACAATGAGATGAGATTAGATATTATTTGCTGTAAAATGTATGCCTTTGTTACAGATGGCACATGACATTTAATGCTATCACAAGCAACAGCCTGTGCTTGTTGCACTTGGCATTGCAGCCATAAATCCATTTAAAAAGCCAGCTTCAAGTGAGTAGAAAAAAGTTGCACTGCGCAACTAAAACAATGTATTCATGTATTTATGGAAAGAAAATTTGTTGCGCATTTGCCATCGGGGCATTCTTTCAAGCAAAGTGTTGACTGAAGACTTCAATTGGTATGGTGTAGTAAAATATATTTGAGTAAAAACACAATATAGAGGTATAAAATATTCAGCTCTAATTTAAAACACATTTAGTCTCGAAATGCAAGCGACCTGTATGTTGCTCTGAGGCCACAAGAAAGTGTACACCAAAATTCATTTCACCATAAGCAGGGGCCCTGTCCAAAGAAAACATCACAGAAACTAAAAATATCACAACGCAGCCCACACTTTGCTGCAAAAATTTAAACCACATGCCTCTTAAAGATATAAACAACAAGATAGCTATAATTACTTGGATTTTGTCGCATGAAGTTTTCATATACTTTAACTGTGCTTTCATATATGACCAGGAACATGTTTAATTATCTAGCTATCAAGTTGCCCTACAATGTCTTTTGCAGTTTTGCAGTAGATCCATATTATTTGTCATATTGCAACTACATATAAAAAAAAGTTTATCTGAGTATCTCGCCACCATTAATGATTTTACAGTATATAACTGTACATTACAATGTGAACAATCACAATTTAACCCACTAGCATTGATACAATTACAATATTTAGTTAATAAAATAAATCCCAAGAAAATGCTGGTGTAGCTCTATGATTGCTTCAAAAAGTTGCTCTCTCACAGAGCGCCTGAGGATGCCTAGTCGATCGCTCCCCCTCTCTCCATCGTGATGTTTCACCTCACACGTTATGGGCATCCTCAGTGCCTGAGGATACCTCTCAGCACCTGAGGATGCCTCTGACGTGTGAGGCGAAACGCGGCGATGGAGAGATCGACACGGCTGTCCCGAGAGAGCAGCTTTTCGAAGCAACCATCATGCATCGAGCCGTGAAAACCGACATCATTACGGTATCACTGTAAAATTGAACAACAACATCAGAAACCTTGAACACCAAATCAAAGTGCAGTGTTAGAAAATATCAAATCTGCATCTGCTTTGTACCGCAAGGATCTCAGTGCATAGAGTATGGCTCTTCCTGCTCACTAAATCTTATTATGATATTACGTATATAACCCAACCCAGAAACTTATTATTGGTAATGACGAAACACAAAGAAAACGAGTTTACACATTTCAGTTAGCATGTTTTACACACATTACACTATTTTTTAAAGGGATGTAAGTGCATATATTCAAAATGTAATATCATTGGTAGACTGTTTTGTTAATAATACATCTGTAGTAAACTTTAGTCAATGAAGATAAACAGTGTTCCCGATACTATCGTAGTTTATATGGAACCTGGATTTGAACTCTAACTCTGCTTTGTGAAAGCTCACTCTGAGTTAATGACCTGTGTACCTCTACACGACAGACTTGGATGCAGATAGAACAAAGGTTCTGCTATGCCTATCCACAACTTGCCCAGAATATGGTCCTGGGACAGCATATAAATGAATAGGTTTAGTGATGGTTCTCGTGGCAGTAAAAAAAAATAAGACAAATGCCCTCTATGTAGCAATACATAGGCTGTTTGGGCCAGCGCTGTAAGCGTTCACCAACGACGGCTACCACAGCACAAGAAAGATGGTGTGACCAGCAAATATTCCACTCACCTTTAAGTCCCCAGACACTCAAACGGTTACCAATCTAAATCTACCAACAGCGAGCGAGGACAGGTTCTGGTATCACTTGCTATGAAGTCGAATTTTGTGTTACTGGGCTCGTAGCACAATGCGCTAAAAAAGCAGTCACACCAGAGTGTATGTTGTGCAGACACAGCATAAGTCTCCATGGCATGGCAGTTGAAATCCCACATTCCAACATTTCTTCACATTGCTGAAACGCACAGCCCTTTGCCATCTCTCGACAAGCCTCCCGTGGGCCATGGACAACACAAGGCCAAGAACCAGCAGTGCCCAATATGGTTGCACTGCGTTAATGGAACACAAATAAACACGGTGAGTTACCATGAGACCTATATGGGCCCCATCCGCGCATTTACTGATCCGTGGCGGAGGTGCGGCTGTGCATCACGTCCAGCGCGTCAGCTCGAGGGCGATGCCCCATCAGTGGAGAATGCAGGCATCTTAACAACGCTGACATTCCCAAGGACACAAACCCAAACAAGGCTTTGTGCTAATGTGAGCCAAGGTAGGCTGCACTAGTGACGCACAGAACTTGGATGGCTATGTGGAGCATGAGCCTGCAGCAATGTTTCAGCAGTCAACGCAAATCAGTGTCAGTTTTAAATCTGGATCTTCACATAGGGTAAAGCGGCTTTCCACGTGAAACAAATTTGATGGTTCCAGCTTGGCCATAATTTGATGTACACATTTCGCTGAATTAGTTTCCATTCAATTAAGTTCATGTGCTATCGGAATGCTCTATATTGGAATAGCTATAAATGCAGCCACGGTCTTACTCAAGCTACTGAAGGAGCACCATTGTGATTGCAGTGAGATGGTGCTAATGAGCAGATGAACAGATTTGTTACTGCCAATAACCCTCTTCAATCGCCATTAGTATGGTGTCAAGATTTCAACTGACTTTCCAATAAACCCCTATGTTATAACATTCCATCATCTTGCTTTGCAGCATTTTCTAAGTAGTCACTAAGCATCTGCTTGCACAAGCAAACCATTAACTGAACATATGGTGTATTTTATGTCCAATGAAGGTAAACTTTGCTAACATTAAACGGACTTACAATGCTCTATGTCAATGCTCTGTTAAAAGCTACCTTGTAAATGGCACACTGCATGCATAAATCTCTCGGTGTGACCCGTGATCATAGTTGGCTCTGATGTGGGAACATGCCATGTAACAAAGCTAAGGGACTGCAGGCTCTGTCTACGTCTCGCAATGAGGGATTTGTATATATTTTTAAAGATATATATACTTGCCCTAGCCTCTGTGGCGCCTTGGGTACTATGAAATGTTTTAACAAGGCAGGGGAGTCTCTTAATCATACACATATGTGAGCGAGTATGCACGATTTGCATGTGTGTGGAAGAGTGTATCGCATGCGCTTTCAACACGTTTGGTTCACAGTCCCAACACCTTCTCGTAGAGTCTCTTCTACCAGCAGTGATGTGTAAGGGTTTGCTGGGCTGCACCTTTATCTTTAAAACCTTACAAGGCATCTCAGTATTATCGACGTGGCTGTATGTATGAATGTGGCTTAAGTTATTTACTTCAAAAAAAACATATGATTTTTGAGAGACTGAATATAACAGTGCAATTCAACTCTGTTTTGTTGAAGCAATTATCAGAAAAAAATAAACTATATAATAATAATTGCACTTTTGTAGCGCTTTTCACTCGAGGGTCACAAAGCACTGCACAGAGTTGTGGAGAGAACGGCATGTCAACATCACCATAGATCAATGAAAGTAAAGTAATTGCTATAAATCAATGGAGGGCATAAAATAACAATCATTGTCAAACAAATAAAGGGAGGCATCAGTGTTCCTATCAGGCCTCTATCTGCCAACACATTTAACACCACCAGCAATATGTGTAACCTGCTGTCTTAAATACGTGAGTGATATTAGCAGGCTATAAAATTTGTTCATTTGTCTAAGTTATCTCAAAGTGCATTTGGATCTGTAATGTAAACCCATAGAACAAATAAAGTGTCAATTTGTCAGATATGCGTCAGATTTTTTGCTATTGTTTAAGCCAGCTAAAAAAGTCACTCGTCGCATCTCATTGTCAGAAAACGCTTAGTCCTGTACAGGGTCGTGGTGAGCCGGATCCTATCCTGGCAGACACAGGGTGCAAGGCAGGGATATACCCACGATGGGACGCCAGTCCATCACCGGGCACTGCGGGCAATTTAGTCTGCAAGCCAAATAGCCTATGCAGCAGCATGTTTTTTTGGACTGCGGGAGGAAACCGGAGTGCCTGGCAAAAACCCACGCGGACACGGGGAGAGAACATGCAAACTCCGTACAGAAAGGTACCTGAGCCGAGAGCGCTACCCACTGGGCCACCGTGCCACCCAGCCACCCAAAAGTCACACGTGACAATCAACAATGTGGATAATGTACTGCATGTGTCATGGAAAAAAAAAACCCATTGTAAAATCATGTAATGTTTTCACGACCATTGTAAAGCCCACTCAAGTCCTGCTGGCAATACCGAGAATGGCTCAACAATACTATATTTTTGCTCCAGTGCTTTAGTAGTTTTTTAGGTCCATGGACTTAGCCCCTACAAGTCTGACAGCCCTACATTTACAATGATTTTTTGAAGGAAGTTTATCGACATAAGAGACGGTGCAATAGTCATGTATGCTGACCCTGTCATGTTACAGCTCTGTCTGAGAGAAACTCAGCGGCGTGCATGTGCTGTACTTATAACATGAGCGTGTGGGTACAACACCTTGCAGGCTTGCCACTTGGGAAGCCCAATACCCAGGATGCATCATGGGATACACAGAATAAGAGAGAGAGAGAGAGACCTGTATGTGCAACTGGGAAAAAAACTCGGACTTTGAATGACTCGATCGGTGAAAACTCACATTTTCCAAAACATTAATTCATTATCAATACCCGATTAATCCTGTAGAGTGTCGCGGGACTGGAGCCTATCCCAGCCCACAGAGGGCGCAAGGCGGGGGAATACCCAGGATGCGATGCCAGCACATCGCAGGGCACACTTTTTGGTGCAATCTACTCAACTGGCTAACGAACCGTGGCAACAGTGTGTCTCTGGAAAACATCTGCCTCAAAACGGAGGACGATCCTGGGAAAAACAGGAGAGCAGGCAACTGCAGCAGCTGAGGCAGTCGAGAGTGGCTGCCATGAGAACAAGACTGAGGGCTGAGCCCAGGTACCCGGTCTGTGAACCTCACTGGCTTGTTTCCCAGCAGTTATGAGAATGTGGCATCAATGCAAAGCCTTTAATATGCCGCGCTGACTTTGCCTCTGAGGTTATTAAATGCATGTGTGGATATTGGATGAGATGCTGCCCGCACCACTATTGTGGCCAAAACAATACGTGCTGCCTATTTACACACGTATCCAGCAACCATATCTGTGTCAGTGTACATGCTAACAGTATATGTTTGACATATGTACACAGAACAGGTGGTAAGGCAAGCATAGATGCACTGATTCATAAATTGGAATCGATTTAATGTCACGACACGCGTCAATTTGTGCGTGTATACCTTCGCAAATGACTGCTGTTGCATTGCAGTTGACACATAATTCCTGCAACATGGGTATAGCATTATTGTCCATAGTAACAAAACAAAAACACTAACACGTGCAGACTTGCACACAAAGCACAAACGAGAGGAGGCAGGCGTGCACACTCACAGTTTCGGTTTGGCAGGCAGCGGCGGTGGCTCCTTCACAGGTGAAGGTAGCCCCTGGCTGGGCCGGGCCAACTCCCCACTGGAGTCCTCAGGCGAGGTCTCATCCGGCAATCTGAAGTGCACCCGCAACCCCGCCTTGGCGTTCGTCTTGCCCTCTTGGCCACCTGCGTCTGCAGCTGCCGTGGCCATGGGCACCGGCACCGACGTCGACACTGACGGTGGAGCCACAGCGACATCTTCGAGACGCTTCCTCAGCTCGGCGAAAGCAGCCTCGGCCGAGGAGCAGGAGGAGGTGGAAGCTCGGATAGATTTTTTCCCTGGAACGATGAAATCGGGCATTCTGCCATTGGCTAAGAGACTTTCGGCTGAAGCGGCGGGCAGCTGACGAGCTCTGTCTGGTTTATCTGCTGAGATTTCCGACATGAAGGAATCCAGGATGGGAGGGGGCAGCGTGTCCATGTACGTGGATTCTGATGTGGCCAGGTGTGTGGACTCCACAACCAGAGAGGGCCCACACGCGCTGCTGCTCATGTATCCATCTGTCGCACCTGCAGTGTGCGTGACAAGCCGCGTATTTTAGAGGAATACAACAGGCAGAGAGATATTTAACACAAAAGAAGCAGCGTTATGGTAAAAAGATTTTTCATAACAAAATTGCCATCTCAAACTTAAAAAGAATTTAAAAACATGCCTTTAGCAAATGTAAAGATTTACTTTAACACTCCCAAAGGTAATACATTTGCATATATGGAATGGTTGTTTTAATTGGCCATAGAGTACTATACTATTTTACACCATGATCTCATTGAACAAAATATGACAATATGTGTGAGCGAAAACACAATTTGAGGTAAGTGTGGTATTTGCGTGTTCTCCCCGTGTCTGTGTGCGTTTTTGCCGGGTACTCCGTTTTCCTCCCACAGTCCAAAGACACACTGCTGCCTAGGTAAATTGGCCTTCTCAGTAAATTGCCCCCAGTGCCTTGCAATGTACTGGCGTGACATCCCGGGTATACCCCCGCCTTGTGCCCTGTGTCTGCTGAGATAGGCTCCGGTACCCTGCAACCCACTGCAGGATAAAGCGAGTATTGATAATGATGATGAGGTGGGTGGTGGGCAACAGTAAAGACATGAGCGTCTAACATCACATCGAGTTGAAGGAGTTCAAAGAGAAGATTCAGCACCACCATGGTGCTGAATCTTCAGCGTTGGCTCACCAGCGACGCCCGCATGTTCTTGTTGTTATTCCTGGTTTCAATCGTCAGCATCCAGGATGACCCGAGTGGCTGGTTGCCCACAAAACATTTGGGGTTTAGGACCTCCTTTGTTAGAGGGTCTACATTTAGTTATTTGTCTGGAGCCTTTCCTCAGTCCAGTGGAGACCCTACCAGGAATTCTAGGCACCAGGAGACATAACTCTGTGGTTCATTGTTAAAAGGAAAACCCTTCACTACGACATCATCTGGGGATCATAGTGACATCTACATCCCGAAGATTGAAAAAGAAAGTCAGGGTAATGAACACACAGGTGTCCAAAGCATAAACCCTGGAGGATTCACCCAGGTTGCTCACAGAGTGATGCTATGAGGAGGTCTCACCGTGGACACTGAGCTGGGCACTGCAGGACACCGTGCCCAGCTTGTTGCTCGCTGTGCACGTGAACGTCCCAGAGTCCTCGGGGAAAGCCTCTGAGATGATGAGCGTGCAGATCTCCTCTGGAAAAATCCCAACGGTCAACATTACCCAGCACTGCCGTCTCAATAGCTACCATCACTCTGCACGGCTCGTGCAGCACTTTGTGCCCCTCGGGTGAAAAGTGCTCTAGAAGTGCAATTATTATTATAAAAATAGTCACATTTAAAGACAGCTTTCAAGCAATGACTATACAATGTTTATAAATGCATATTTTGATCACGGTCAGTGGTGTCTGTGTTTAAAAATAATCCTTTCACAAAACGGCTATGTCCATATTGCTGTCACAGTCACGAACACAATATATAAAACTATGCCACACCAGAATAATAAAGCTTGCATTTTAATAAATTGAGGACAGAGTGGTTTATTTAGTTACACGTTATAGAACTGTTTTGGTGTCAAATTAATACAAATTGACACTGTCGTGTACAGAACAAAAACCCTCTTATACCTGAACTTAAGGATAGCGGAGCTGGACACGCAGCATGCACCTTCCACATTGCATTTGATATCATCAGTATCCAGTTTGTGAGGACACCACTGAGATATAGATCTCGTGCATGACGGCTGTGTTATGATCACACCTATGTTGCTGCAAGTTGGCAAGTGCAGGGCTGTGATGTGTTTGTTTACATACAAGAGAGTGCTGCTAAATATTCAGCCAAAGCATTTTGCACTTACCAGGTTCAGCCACAGAACGAGGCTCTTACAAAGAGAAGCAGCCAAGCATGGGAAAGGAAACACAACAAAGAAAAAAAGGAGGGAGAAAAACATTGTGTTAAACTTATTTTCTTTTGCAGAAGCAAAGCATTAGTCACTGTGTACTACTGATATCATCACATTATCCACATTTACAGAGGGCACAGCCACATGCAGAAGTTGAACTTTAGATGGGGAAGTTGTTAATACCATTGGCCTTTTGCAATGGGCCAGACATTTGTGTGCTGTGCAATCAAACTGAGACAATCCAAAAGGCACTTGGATAACTGAACAGAGTTTCTACCACAGCTCACCCCTAGCCACGTGTATAACATTTGTGTGCAAGATAGCGGTGAAGTGACTGCACATAACCACCTGTTAGCAAATTAGCATCAAACATTCCAGCCACTCCCGTTTCATAACCCTATACGATATCACGACGCATAATCAATCTATAACGATCAAATGAGAACACATATTTTCAAGAAAAACATTTTCAATTGAATCATGAATCAATTAAATAAGAGGGGGTGGCATGGTGACACATTGAGTAGTGCTGCTGCATCACAACAAGAGGGTCCCAGGTTCAATTCCCGTCTCGGGTGCTTTTTGGTGTGGAGTTTATGTGTTTCCCCCATGTTCGCGTGGGTTTTCGCGTGGTACTCCGGTTTCCTCCCCCCGCCCAAAGACACGATGCTGCCTCAGTTAAATGTCTTGCCGAGTAAATTGACCCCCACCCCCTCTAAAAGTGTGCGCTGTGATGTACTGACGTCACATCATGTGTATAGCCTCGCCTCACAACAACGAGCGGCGCATCGGGCAGCTAAAACACAGCAAGTTGACACAGTAGACAGTGTAGGCGGTGCATCTGCCAGTCATCTCAGTCAGGCAGCCCATAACACCTGGGTCTGTCCCGTGACCTCCTGTCAGCGAGCCTTCAACACTTCACGTGGCATCAAGGTGTACCTGGCCTGGCACAGGCGCCGTGGTGACGTCACCGCCACTCAGTGGCGAATGACGGTTGTTGTTGTTAATGCCCCGCGTTGCGACCTGTGTCTGCCGGGATAGGCTCTGCCGCCCTGCGACCCTGTACAGGACTAAGCGGGTACTGATCCTGAGCTGAACAATTAAATAAACAATGACCCTCAACTGCGACATACAGTTCATCCAGCGCTGTATATTTACCAATGAACAAATTGACGCGATTTATAACACACGAGGTATAAATTACAATATACGGCCATGAGTCCGACACATTTTGAAAGATGGTTCCTGGTACGTTTACAATGACGTCTATTTAAAAACACAATATTACATAGAGAGATATACAATGCTTTCCAGGGTCGTTATCAGAACCTGCTCTCACTTCATTTCGTTTGATACTCATGGGCTGAGTTAAAATCAACTTTTGCTCCAAGGACAGAGCACACAAGCTGAAGAGTATGAAAAAGATGAATGGGGAGATGCACGTGGGATATAACACGGAGGGAGAGAGAGAGAGAGAGAAATAGACACACAAAGATCTGAGAAATGATGCAAATTAAGATACATTATATGATTGCTGATAAATGTGGCCTGGGGGGCACACATGGCTTAGATGAGAGAATGGCACTCAAAGTTAAACGCTCAGTACACTGAATGGAGATTGAGCGATGAAATTGGATCATCCGTACAAGGGCAGTGGATAATGGCATCTCAGTACTGTGACAAACGGCGATGATGAGCTGATGCCTTCATCTAGCAGTGGACAGAAGGTTTCGGAAGATGGGTTACAATCAAGCGTACATTTAGATATGAACTTACCACTACAGGTTGCTTAATATTGTCTGGCAAGCCCATATGTCAGGTGGTGAACTTTATGATGGCTCAAGGCAGATGCATCTTGCAATGCTCATGGAGAAGAGCGCCGCTATGTTTTGCTTATATCAGTGAGATGTCAAGGCTCAGAGAGGTCACCGTCGGTCGTCAAGGCAAGGGAAGGAGACGGCGGGCAGGGAGATAACACGTGGTAACCTCGTAAGCATGTTACCCACACAGTGTGCATGGCCCTACTTCGGTCAGTTGTTCAAGCAGCCCTGCATTTTCTTCTATAGCTATAACCACTAAGACTTCAACATATGTGAATATGTCGAATATTAGCTTACAACTATATACATGAAAAAAATAAAAACATAATTATTTTCAACTTGTGCCCCAAAAAACACTTAAAAATATATATGTTTCCAATCATAAGTGGCCCAAATGGTTTTCCTCATATGGAGAGTGATGCTGAAAGTCAACATAAAGCATGTGAAGACTGCCACCAGGTACTAGCAATGCACATGCAGCATATTCCTTTTAAGGTAACGCACAATGAGAGCCTTGGTAGGCAATTGATCGTACAGGGCAATTTTATGGTTCAACTATTGGCGGAGGGATCCTGCTGGGCTGCAATGGTCAGCAGTGACTTACAATTCAGTTAAGATTCCCAGGAGCTACCGTTGAAACAATGGGAAGATGTCTTAAATCATTCCTACCTCTGGTCACTCGGCAGTATGACTGGGTACAACCACAGTTAGTCGAAAGGCCGTTGACGCGTGATAGAGTCAAACGTGGGTGCTGCTACCTCTTACAGCACGTTCGAGGGCCGTCAATGACCGGTGTCGTGAGCAAGCAATTTGCAGGGCTGCTCCTTTGTCTTGTTCTTATCGTACCCATTAATGCCGTACATTGCAAATTCAGCAAAACGGCGGCTGAAACAATTCCCGTGCAGCAGTTGTTTTTAGGCATTGTAAGGATATAAACTATGTGGCAGCACCATAATTTTTCAACATATGTGAAATTACAGATATACCCCATTTAACTCCTTGACATTTCCATCAAACGAGCCCCTGAATGGCAATTGGCAGCAGCGATGCTGCTGATCAATCCTAGCTAACTTGATACAACGTATCAATGTAAACAGCCTAAAGCACCCATTTTAAATTTTTATGGGATAAAAAGTGGGATATTTTGCCAACAACTATCAAGTTAAAAGTGGCTAAAGTGCGTTTACAGACATTATTCAATGTCCGTTAGCCAGGGGTCAACTGCCATTAGTGACATGCTGTCTCATGCTAACGACACACTAACAGCAGGATTTTTGAAAAACTCAGGGACTGCAAAGGTCTTGCTTTAAAGAACTGTAAAATATGTTGTGTGTGCAGAAAGGTTGGGTCACCATATTGATTGAACCGAAGGATCTTGAGTTATGCAGTGTTCATTCCATCTTTCGCTTATCGTAAGCAAAAAAACCTCACTTAATTTAGAGACGTTTCAGCATTGATGAGGGCACATTCATCACCATCATTATCATTAGCCACTGTTGACTGTCACCCCAAGTAGTCACCAGTCCTCCTGGTCTTGTGATACTACAATCCACATCGTTTCTGTAAATTACCTGATAGAAATCTCCACTGTTTTTATCCATGCAGGCAAAGTTTTCCTTTGGCTTGGCTTCCACTCCATCAGTCTCGCCCATCGGCCATCATCCCATCTATTGTCGTCTCCTGCCAAAGCCCACTCACTCACTTTTCTCAAAAGTCCATGCGATGCCTCAAAATGTGATCTCTGGTCCACGTCCTTCTCTCTCATTGCAACTCCAGGGATGTGCCCCTCCACTCTGATGGTCGATGATGCTGGCAGAGAGGCAGTGTTAGCGGTAAATCTGCAGTAGGAACTGGAAGTGCTGGGTACTGTGTGAGGTAAGCAAAGCAGCGCCTCAAATATTTATACATGATTGACTAAGGCAATCGATTATTTATCAGCTGCATGTTTAGATGGCAAGTACCCAGATTGCCTCGGGTTGGCCCCTTGCCCCCCAGTGGTGGGGGTATTAGACCAGAACACTATGGCCAGGTGCTGTTATTGATGCCAACATACTTCAGTCAGGATCGTTATTTGTCTGAAACTTCTGGACAAATAACCCTTAGCTGTATTCATGTGGACTCTGTAGCACGGCTGGCAGTCACATAGGGCTCGTTTTGAGTTTGTGTCCCCGTTCACAGCACGTGTAGCGTTGAAATTCCAATGCTCGAAAGTTTGTTGAATCGCAAGAATCCCGCGTCCAGAGCTTGCAAGCTCTCCGGAATATTTTTGACTGTAATAATACACATCTATCATCTATCAATGTGCAGTAGTTCCACAAAAGATTCCAACAACTTAATTACAATCAATGTGCCCATTAATATGCTGTGTATTAACCTGTATCACCCTTGACATTCACACTGTGAGAGCACTTAAAAGAATGCACAGCGATGGACCGGCGTCCCATCGTCGGGTGTATTCCTGTCTTACGCCCCATGTTTCCGGGATAGGCTCCGGCTTCACCGTGACCCTATATAGGATAAAGCGGTTTCAGATAATGAGAGATGAGATGAGACATTAATCTGTATTTGTTTAATCTTCTGACCTAAGAACTTTGTACTGAATCCGAAAATTATCTGCCACGTTTATGGTCATGCATACACACAAGCAAAGCTATCAACAAAAGCCCTGAGGATTTCTATCAGTCAATAGAATGTAATATGGAATTTCTTATTATTCTCATTGACAGTAAAACAACGCTGTAATATTTTTTTTTTCTGTGGCTGCGTAGCTCTGTGACACATTTGGCCGAATTTGTTTTACGCATGTACACATTTACATACACAAA
>JAZEWT010000012.1:20281336-20296078 GCA_036362905.1 Mordacia mordax
AAATAAGCGGGCACGTAGAGACATCGGGAGCAGTCCTGGGGACAGCGACTGAGAGGAGAGCTCGACGCCGTGGGAGACATGGAACGGGAAGAGCCGTGAGGCTCAGCACGATGAGATGTGAACGAAGGGAAGCGAGTGGCTGCAGGGGAACACAGCGCCGCTAGCCATGACAGCGACTGCGCAGCAACTTGACAGGTGAGACGAAACACCAGCGGGATAACGCTGCGAGTGGCCATCAACGGGTTTGGCTACATCGAGCAGCAGGCAGAGCGAGAGGGCTTGGGCTGGCTGCCTCGAGACAGCGCCAGTGATCGTTCCCAGCCGTGAATCATTATTCATCGATGTCGGGAGTGCTGCATCACCACTCTGCCTGGCGCGGGTTCTGCCTGGCCCATCTTACACCATCAGCGGGAGGGTGCAAGGGGGGGGGGTGACTGGACTCCACAGTTCCAGCCCACGACCCTAACAGGTCATGTAAATGCATCCTCAATCACATAGATTCATGAGGACCAGTAGACAGACTCTGGCACACACCTACAATCACACACGTGGGGCTATACGGGGTTGGGTAATGGCGCAACGACGGGTAAAATATAGACGTAAACATTAAGGTTCACAGGAAGTGTATTCATCCAATCGGGCAGTACGCGGAAAGCGACACGGCGTACTATTTCAACGATGACGTGAATTGTGAAACTTATTCACTGGGGTTATTAAATTGAAACCGTGTTAACTCAACGGCTTCGCATCATTGGTTGACTCTCGCGTGGTGAAGCCTTGCCTCTTCCCTGCACGGCCGACCCCAATCGAGCTCCCAGAGCAAGCACACCCGGTGCGATTTCACCAAACCTCTCACACTACATTGGTCACTCCTGTCCGTATACGCAGGTCGTCTTCACAAGTTCCTTACACCTTGCAATCGGGCCTTTAGTCCGACCCTCTCTAAGGCATCCCACCTCGGGTCTTCTCCCTTACACAGCAATCCAAATCTTTTTCGCTAGTGGCTACACAGCTCAAGTGAAAGCTCCGAGTTGGCACTGCTGCCACCCATAATTAAACTGGGTTCTCAAGTCCAGCGAATTGTTGGTCTCAGCAAAGTTGCCAATGACTGCACATAAACACCTCCATTAAATTCGTTTTTTTGTTGTCATTTAACCTGGCTACGTTCTAAGAAAAAAATAAAACATCGGTTTCACTGCAATGCAATGACCTTCTCCTCTACAGTAGGACGAGTGATCGACTGTGCCCACTACTGTGAGTAGCAGTTCTACAATCGATTTATCACACGGGGTTTTGCAATTCTACTGAAGAGTTACAAATGGGTACTTTATCTGACAATGTGAAGATAACGGCACAACCGGAAAGATTCCCGGGAACTAGAAAATACTGTGTCTGATGTAGGTTTTCATGGCTCGATGCGTGATGATTGCTTCGAAAAGCTGCTCTCTTGGGCCAGCCGCGTCGATCGCTTCCTCCCTCCACCTCGCGACGTTTCGCCTCCTCACACGTTCGAGGCATCCTGCTCTCTCGGCTGGCCCGAGAGAGCAGCTTTTCGAAGCAATCATCAAAGCTGTGTCTATTCAAGAATATGTAACCTTCCAGGTTTCACCGTTTCTGGCAATTATGCAGGTGGTATACATATCATATATGTATACTGGCAAAAAAAAGTACCCATAGCGTTCCAGGCTTCCTTGAGACACAGTCGGTTTTGACCTCTCACTGCTACAGTTGCTCTGTGCAGCCAATGACGAGGTCAGTGCAATGCATCTATGCACACAGACGTGTAGAATAAGGTGCAAAGACACTCATGATTCTCATTATCAACAGCCATGATCCATCCACTGCATGACTTTTGCAACGTGTGACCTTGACAACTAAAATCGAATTGGGGTTCTTGGTGAAGGAAACAAAGTCCAAAAATCAACTCAATTATTCTGTGCAGGGCACAATCCCAAAAACATTCATACCGTGTATATCAATTGCTGGTATAACTTAGAAATGGTACATGGCAATGACAGATTTCTGTATCGCGATGGGAACATAGCAGGCTCGACCACTGTGAGGATGTTATTTATCACTTGTGTAGTCGAGCGTATCTGAGAACCCGTCTCTCAAAACCAGCTTCCCCCCCCACTTCGTTGGGTATAAACGTGGCCACCCTGCGTGACCAAGCAACCAGCCCACTGAGATAACGCAGCACCATCCTGGCAACCCACGGGAGCATGCTTGACGTTAGCGGCTCTGTCATCCCCATCATCTCCCAAGGTAGACCAAAGTTGAGAGAGAAGATGTACTCCCTGCAAGATGCATTTTCTCGCACTTCCGCACAGTTCCTCCCAGGAGTGTGTCGGCGTCACCGGTCGCTCAGCAGACACTGCCTCTCAAGGTGGTGAGCGCATTGATCATCTCGGCACACGATTCATCAACAGCCCCAGCCGCGCGAGACGGCAGAGTGTTTTTGGGCTGATCATTAGTACACCCTTCAAGCTGGCGACCACTCAGGAATGCTTTTCGATTGGCCACTCTCTCCCTTGGCAAAGTATTAAACGGCGAGCAGCGCTGCCACTTGACACAGCGTGAGCGTGTGGGCGCATTGTTCGTGCCGCAATGAAAGGGTAGTCGGTGCATTACGTCAATGATCTTCACACCGACAGTAATGGACGTGGACACTGCGTGTATGTGCAGGGGTCATGCCAATTTGTTTGTTTTTTAAAAGCCAGGTAAAATAACTAGAGTTATAGAATCAAATTCCTGATTGTTCTGGAACAATGCCGCCATGTAGCCATGTGGCATGGCTGTCACAGTCAAATGTTTGATAATTGCGCGGCAGGGTGGCACAGTGGCAACATCTGCGCCTCACAGAAACTCTTGCCCGAGGCGGTTCCATCCCCTCCTCAGGTGCCTTTCTGTGTGCAGTTTGTGTTGTCTGCCACTTGTTCTGCGTGCGTTTCTTCCGGATTTTCTGTTTTCCTCCCACAACTACCAAAAAGTACTCGTTATTTAAATGACCGATAACATCATCACGTATAGCAAGTTGACCGCCTGGGCGACTGCCCCCTCCCCTCTCTCCCCCTGGGCTCTGCAGTCTCCTCGCTCCTCCGAATCCGTGTTCCATCGATGACCATGCACGGAATTTGCGCGCCTTTCAAGTTGTAAAATTGTTATTACAATCCGAGTTATATTTACTACGCGTCGACGCGATCTAGATTACTGGAATATATCTCATTTCTAGATGAGACAAACTTATGCTACTCTCTGTCATCTATGGATCCAGTTAAGTTCGTGCGCTATATATATATCAAATGCAAACTGTTATATTGTTGGCTTTAGCTCAAAACAGAAGCAGAGTGAACATTCATGAATCCCAGGTTTAACTCAAAAGGGGTCCCAACTGAGCTGCAGTTACCAAAACAACAGTTTTTTGGATATCACTGTAGTGAATATACCAGCTAATTATGAGAACACGCTATGTAGAGACTCACCGGATATACGCTCGGATGATTTATACAATGTAATTGCCGCATGTAATTAAAATATTTAGAGCATTGATGCAGTGGTTAGTAGACTGCACTATGAACTATGAACTCCCAGGACCTGAGTTTAATTGCCTGCTATGGCAAACTTCAGTGGCGAGTGACGTTTGACCCAGTGCGGTGAGGTATGGTCAAACAACCATCAAACGGCCCTCATGACCAGCACAGGCTGGGAAGTTCTTCATCCAGTGGTGGATTGATAAAGGACCGTAAATCATTACTGTTATTTACTATTACAAATAGTTACACAGTCCTAATGTGCTTATTGTGTTCACAGTGATATCTAAAGTAGCAACAGGGGCGCTAGCAATGAACTGTGGATCATTCCATTTGTGTTGGGGTGTTCACGTGAAAAGGAAATTGCGTTGCCCTAATGGGTCAGCGTTAGAAATGCCCACAAGGGTTGCCTTATGTTGACACAGCTGCATGCTATGCTTTGTTTGGCCATTGAACTGGACACCTCATAGAACGTGCGCTATACAGAAAATACATAAAGTCATACATATTTAATATTCCAACTGCAATACGGCAGAAGCAGCTATAGATGGCTGGCTATTAATGCAGGAAGCTTCTCGCATAATCCGTGCAAAGGTCTAAAAATGCGAACTGCAAACCAGTAGATTGCATTATTAGAAAGGAAAATAAGCGTCTGGCAGCGATGACTACGTGCACATTCTATAGACTGTAGCAATGAATGGTTGTACATTTATATAAGAACTTAGATCAACAACTAACCGTGGTAATGATGACAACTGGTATCACACTAGCACAGCATTAAACGTAACTATAAAACAAATCACGTGGCGACCACTGCTAATCGTGAGTTCACCTACACGTGGGGTTGTGAGTGGTTCACGCCCATTGACGTCTGCACATTGAGATACATTTACACCGGGGTTTTAAACATAGCACCGTAATAGGAAGCGCTAGCGTCCCAGCATGTGGCATTTGGATTCAATGCAGCGTGAAATTGCTTCTGAAAGTGATCACAGTGTGGACGGCTGTCCCCCTTTGACTCACAACACTTAATTTCTTAAGTGTGGTGGCTTTACTACCCTATATGGGCTTGCGCTCACGTGGAGACTGGTTTAACTTTTGTTATGGTTATAACATGAAAGGCAGTGGGGCTACTTATTATACCCACCATAAAGGTAGTATATTATTAAATAATAACCTCTTCTCGAAATTACATTGGCACTTAGTCAAAAGTAATACAGTGTGGTCGTTGTAAATTTCAGCCCCAGAAGATCAGAATATAAATAGAGCATGTGGTATTAATGCGCCTTTGCAACGTGATTAAGGCTTTAAAGCACCCGCGTCGCAGCGACAACGTAGCCGTGTCATTTGTGCATCGGTTCTCGTGGGAAAACCGTAGATGTTTTCGTTCTTACATTTGCAAAACAAAACTCTAAAATATGCTACGCTCTTATTTCATACGGCAAGATGGAAGAGCAAGACTTTTGAAATGTGTTTCATGTTAAACACCACGTTTTAGCCACAAAATAAACGAGGTAGCAGATGCTACATGGCTATAGACGTACATAAGAATAAGCTCGGTTTTTTTTTAATCACACTCAAAAAAATGTCATTGCTGCTATAACTATAAAATTGAAATACTAACATTAACTTTTTATTACTATTACGTAAGCAATGCCGACTATATACGTGAGCCCACTTAATATACACTTCTATTATAAGCTGAATTATATCGTTATGTATACGGTGCAAATATCTGTGTCAAATATAAGCTTATATTATAGAATACCACCGATCAATGCCAAATACCACACTATTTGTTGTTGTGACAAAACCTGTTTTCTGAGCCATTACAACACCAACAATGCTTTTTTTAAAATGCACAGCTGTTCGTTTCGAGCGCAGAGGACAATGTGCTCAGAACGACTGGAGATCATTATCACTCTTTGTGAGGCCACATGAACGTCTGGAGGGCATTGCCACCTAACTCCAGGACCTTCTTTATTCTCATATTCAGAGGGTTTTTTTTCCTTCCCCCATGGGGAAAATATAACTATAATGAGAAGCGGTTACAGTTTTTAATGCCACTGACGTGCAGTGCTTTTAAATACTTAATTGAATATAATTTTGTGTTATTATATGCATGTGTCTTTGCTAAATCGTATGGTGTGCGCTGTAGTAGAATGCCTCATTTATTGAAATGCTTTTGAAAAAATCAGAGACTGTGGCCACCTCCACCATTATTGTGGCAATTTACAATTTATCTCACTCCGAGCATTCCTTTGTGATTGTTAGCCCAAAAAGTAAAAAAAAGTGTTTTTTTCCATACCGTTGCATAAATATTAACATTCACTATTATACCTGTCTTTGACACTCGCTGAGATAACATCGTAACCTACAAAAGAGTCAACAGAGGAAACAAGTGACAGCCCAGAGCAGCTTATCTATGCCGGTGGGAAAAGTAAATGGCCCAGGTGAAACTGTGATTGGAGTACAAACCGTCGAGCCTTGGTCTGCATGGACACTGCAGGGCAGTGTGGTACAGCAAGCTGAGAGAACAGGACCATCAGGGAATGCTTGTGGCTCGAAGTCAGGTGAGTGATTGTAAGCAACCTCCACACTTCAACCAGCATTGGGTCAGACTAATATGGAAACACCACATACATTAAATATGCTTTGGTTTAAACAATGTATGAAGCACTTTATCTCACTCTAGTGCTACAGTTTAGGTTAGCAGATCCACTGACCTACAAACAAGAAGTCAAGAGTTTAAAACCTAGCCAGGGAATGTTTGTTTTAAATACAAATCCTGCGCTAAGCTGTAAAACTCAAATGGTACGAAGTGCCACAAGGTAATGCGTTTCCAGACTTGTCACGTGTGACTGCTTCTCAGAGACTTCAGGCTTTCCATGTCCACAGCTTGCTCACTATACCTCTCAATCTGGAGCACTTTGGGCGATTTATTAATTATTCCTCACTGTGGTTGTTTCCGACTATTCTGCCACTTATTTAGTTGCCTTTACAGTTGACACCACATAACACGAACTTTAACCGTGTATTTCCTAAAGAAATTTAGCGTGACGAGCAACACAAAGACTATATATTTCATAAACATCACATTAAAAACATACATTCAATAGAATAGAATGGACCATATCACGGCGGTGATATAATAATATTGCAGATAATGCATTTGTATGTGTAGAAGAGAGGCGTGTTTGCTGAGCCTGAGGGAATCACAGTGCTCCGTTCTGGACCCTCATCAGTGGCTCTATGTCATTCAATACACTTGCCATTTAAATGCAAGCTGGCTGAGGGCATTACTTAAAGGCCTTAACGTGCCAGGTTTATAAGGCCGGTGTAGGTGATCGGAGCCAGCACCCTCTCCGAGCTGACCCACACAGCTCTGGGTCACGTCGCAGCCTTAACAAACGATGCACAATGACTCACATATCATATAACCAGGCATGCAATGGCCTTTAAAAGTGGCGGTGGGTAAGGTGTGAGCCAAACGTGATAGCATCGGTGGAATTCTAAACAGACACGCGCCTCACAACAAGAAGCCACTGGGCTCGATTCCTAGATCAAGTGCCTTCATCTGCGGAGTTTGTTCTCTGAATGTCCACATGGGATTTCACCAGGTACTCTGGTTTCCTTGCACAGCTAAAAACACTCTATATTGGTCTGAGTGGCTGTCATCCCCCACCAATGGCTCTCTGCGGTCCCTCATGCCTCTCATCGAGAGTGGACAGAGCTGTGCACATAATAAGTTGTGGATTATTTTATTATTATGTCCCACTTGACATGCATGGTGGTAACATCTGTGTATCACTGAAAGAAACTCCTACCCGGGGCAGTTTGATTCCCACCTCGGACGCCTTTCTGTGTGGAGTTTGTGTTTTCCTCCCCTGTTCTGCGTGGGTCTCTTCCACGTTTAACAGTTTTTTTTTCCTACAACTAAAAAAACACTCATTAAATAATTGGCCAGTAGCATAATAGACGGTTGGTTGTCACCGGCTAAGTGCATGGTTGACTCATCGTTTCTCTGTGGTTTCCTTGTGTCCCCGTGTCTTATGCATGACCAGGCGTGGAATTTGCGTGCGTTATGAGTTGTATTAGTATTATTATTCTAAATCATTGTAGCGTTTCAATATTAATGGGTGACATGTTTTCACATCTACATCGATCAGTGACAAACTCTTCACAGCATACGGTGTCACGAATTTGTTGAAAAGGTTGCAGGTTAACATTTGGCTACGACATCTGCACTCTTGTCTCACATTAGAGCATGTATTGGAACTGTATTGTATTGCTGTCATGGTGTTGTGCTATTTATTAAATTTTATTAGCATTTCCAGCTTACAAAGGGCTTCAGAGTGGACTATTGTATCAGAGCCAGGCCGACTGAACCCTCATGAAAGGTAGGAAAATACAACAAAATAATCAAAAAATGGCTCCTGTATGGATTTTAACGTGGTACATGTTCTATATCTGCAGTGATGCATAACCAATATTCTGTTCTTCATAGATCTGACTGCCTGAATGTCATGTTTTTATGCTTTGTTCCGTTGGTCACTTCGAAAGTTTGTTGTGTCTCAAGAATTCCGTATCTAGAACTTTTAAGCTCACTGTGTACGTTCTGCAGTAACAATAGACATCTATACACGGATGAGTGTAATCATGAACTCTGGGTCATTGTGTCGTGTTCGAAATTAATAGTTCTCGGACTAGTGAATATGTGCATGTTCTTTTCTCTATGCAACTTGTCTGGAATTGCTTAAGAGTGGTGTACATGTCCGCAGAATGTATTCTTCCCTTTGAGAGACTCCTGTTTGCGGAGTAGACAGGTTTTAATGACTCCACATCTTTGACCTTTCACAATCAATCCCGCCATGAGCCAGTGATGCTCTTAATGCCAGGAACGTGCTGTCACTAGGCTTTTATGACGCACCAGCCAGATGGTCTCCAAGGAAGATGTTGAGGAGCGTCAACAGTGGCTCGTTACACTCTTGATGAAAGCAGCTGCCGCGGTCCTATTGACAATTACGCAGGACTCATTGGCCATGAATACGGCATCTCAGAGTCCCAGCTGTCGGTGGCTTGTTACCTCTGCGATGTACCACGTGGTACAAGAACAAGATACAGGTGGTACAGATGTACAGATGAGAGTACAGGTGCAACACCGCAATTTTGTTTGTTCATGCTACTAGAAATCTGACATTACTGTACAAAAGCAATCAAGTAAATGCTGTTAAGTACAAAATATGAAATCACAAATATTCTACAGTAATCACACCCCCCCCCCAACAATTGCAGCTTGGATGTCTTATTAACTAATATGGCAGGGTTAGCCTAAACTTTAATTGCGATAAGCCTCATATTAAACATTTGAACAATTTGATCTCCATCACGATGATTGCTTCGGAAAGCTAATCCATCATCAATGAACTGTCATGTCTCCTAGCGTGTGACAAAAGAACATAGCCCGCTACTGGTAACTAGTATAAGCAGTACACTGAGGGTAGTATTCAAAACACAGTGCTACAAGAGGAAGATGGCAGAGGCACTAATGACTTTCTCTCGCATCGCTGGGAATGAATGACAGGCTAGAAAGTCAACAGAAGAGCACTCGTGGTGTTGACAGACAGACGCACAGTGTCGATGAGTGGACCGTGTGTACCAAGGTGGCCTGGCAAGCATTCCTAATTCATACCCCGGCTCGTATGTTCCTCTACAAGTCCGAGCATATTTAGGCCTGCAGGCCCCATGCAGCCCATCGGCTCCAGGCTTTTCACAAAAAGACTCTAATATTAAAATACTCAATCAATTGCATGCGCTTTATAACAAACACGGTTTTTTTTGCCGGTTTGAAAAAAAAACGCATCAGTATTGGATATGGAATGCATTCAAACATGTTTTAGCCAGATAATGTCAATTGCATTTAATAGCGTAATTAACTTTGAGTGTCTATGAAGATGCCTACAGATATTTTTCCAACAGTGTGTGTTTTGATCACCATTAAGTAAAAGACATCAGTCATCATTTTTGTGTCAGTGTATAAGTGGTAGTCAAAAGGTTTTGAGACGCACGACTTTAAAACAAACAAACACACACACACAAGTATCAGCAGGCGATATGAATATTTTTGTCGTGGCTCGGGGGAGATATTTTCTGTAAGTCCAAGTCTTTCAAAGCTCCATTATTTGTGAATGTATTCATTTATTCACTCTGAATACCCACTTTATCCTGTTCAGGGTCATGGGGGGTCGGAGCCTATCCCGGCCGACAGAGGGCGCAAGGCGGGGGAATACCCAGGATGTGATGCCAGTACATCGCAATTTACTCAGCAGGCCAATTCACCTGGGCAGCAGTGGACCTTTAGACGATGAGAGGAACCGGAGTACCCGGTAAAAACCCACACGGACACAGGGAGAGAACACGCAAACTCTGCAGAGAAAGACACCTAATCTCTGGCAATTGAACCCTGGACCCTCATCCTGTGAAACAGCAGCACTTCTCACTGAGCCACGGTGTTGTATGGTGACTCTATCATGACTGATCAACATACAATAAACTCTCTCACAAACCCCCCTTCTCCCCTCTTATATTTGCAGTCAGTTTACTTGGCCTATTTAATGCAGAAAAGACTGGTCGCCGTGTACAGCGTGGAACAACGTGCATTCGCCTCAACACAGAGAGGTTCTGTTTCTCGATCTAGCCCTGTGTCTCACATATTACACATATACAATACTGCAACGTTTTGATTTACCTTAGTTCGTAAACAAAATAAATAACTTGCGGATTTTAACTGAATTAGCCCCACCTGGCATGGCTAATTAACATCCTTTGATGCACAGGGAAAACGTTTCCCCCGTACACAAAGGAAATGTTTCGCAGATAAGCACGTTGTTGCTCGCCATCCTTTGTAATGTACATGCCCCCCATGCAGGAGGGGAGAGCTGGAGGTGCTGACTCGCCATTGCGTGTGTGTTGGCAGCAGCGGGGCTTAACGAGCGTCGCGCCAGAACGCCGATGAGAGGACACTCACTTTTCTGCAGGAGCCGGAAATCGGGAGAATCATCCACAGCAGTGCCCTCTCGATACCAGGTGATTTTGGGAGCGGGCGAGCCTCTCACGCGGCACTCCAGCACCACCAGCTGGCCCTCAGAAGCTGTCACGTCTGTCAGCGGCTGCAACGACAACACATGCGCAACCGTTTAACGTGGAGAAGCAATTCTGATTGAGAGGCATCTGAACACGTATTTTTTCTTTAATAGCTGCTTTATTGTTTTTGCTCCGATTTCTATTTGTTTCATCGTGGTCTTGGTATTGTGTGTTCTCAACTGAGTAAATATACCATGATATTAAAGCAGTGGGGGCGCCACGGTGGCCCAGTGGGTAGTGGGTTGTTGTTCATACCAGCCCACCAGGCTTTGAAATGGAGCAGACACATGAGGAAGTGGCATAAGATCTATAAATAGATCAGAAAGTACACATTTGTTTTATTTATAAATGCATAGTAGGAGCCCTTACATCAAGGTTTCGCTCCTTAATTTTGCATTTTATCTAAAATTTTAAAGAATCTACAGTTTTGGTAGTTTATTTAGTAGAATTTTTGAATACATATATAGTTATTGACAGTAGCACTGAGTGGCATCCTAATACTTAGACTTACAGATATGATTTCCAAAATCGTAAAATATTTTGACCAAAAGCAAGTTGTTTGTGCAGTGGCAAATATATATTTCATCCATTAAAGTATAATGAAGCCTGAATGCTTTCAAGAAGCCATACTAGATAAAGTATATTTTATTTATTGACAATAGAAACATGTTTAGTAAACAAAAAGAAAAAGGGGAGTAACTAAATTGGTGTCTCATTCAACTGCAAATTGCATAATTCCTCGTGAATGATGTGTCATCACTACAGGTCCACTGTAATCCGTTTGAAGAACAAGGGGGCCAGTGTCAAAGTCGGCAGATTAAAGGCGCAATGAAATCCGCTTGTGTGCAGGTGTTGAGTGGATTTTTACATCACAAGATCGGCACAGAGGTGCGGGAGGCTTGGGAAACCATCGTCTAGCAGTGGACTGAGCACGTCTGAATAATTAACGGGCTTTCAGGCAGAAGATATACGCAGATGTTTGTGAAGACAGTCCCTGTTCTACTTCATCAGTTGATTAACTTTCTGATAAACGTTCGACCAGGAGGTCCGGTAAATTGATTTGGCAACTGGTTGTCGGGGCACAGCAGTAAACATCCGCGATGAAAATTACGTGCATTATGTGAAAACGCGCCAGCTTGGTCTTCTGGATTTAACGCGACAGCCCACCTGCTGCAGTGTAAATGCCAGCATTTTGCCATGAAAAGAGACTGCACTGATGTGGGTTTCCACCACTCGATATATGAGAATTGCTCTCCACAGCTGTTTCTTTGAGCATGTGGAAAGAACGGCCATGCAGATCAATTCTCAACTTAACGGATTCACTGTATTTCGAGGCAAACTTGCTTCCAGCATCAGTGAAATACATTCCACGTCTTGCTGTCCTTGTTCCATCATTGCAATGCCGGATGTTCAAACATTTTACACGAGGCTGCCAGCTTGGGTGCTTTTCTGTGCGGAATTTGCGCGTTCCCTCCCCGTGCCCGTGTGGGTTTTCGCTGGGTACTCCGGTTTCCTCCCACCGTTCCAAGACACACTACTGCCTAAGTTAATTAATCTGCTGAGTAAGTTGCCCATAAAAGTGCGCCCTGCGATGTACTGGCGTCACATCCTGGGTATTCTCCCATCTTGCACCCTCTGTCAGCCGGGATAGGCTCTGCCACCCCCTCCCCCCCGCGACCCTATACGGGATTCAGCAGCAGGTATTGATAACGAATGAATTATGTGTTGGGTGTGAATATTCACACCGACACATTGTACAGGTAATTGCGAGTCTCATCTCATCTCATTGTCTGAAACCGCTTAGTCCTATACAGGGTCACGGTGAAGCCGGAGCCTATCCCGGCAGACACAGGGCGCAAGGCAAGGATATACCGACGATGGGACGCCAGTCCATCGCCTAATTGCGAGTAATGTTTGAGAAATGTGCTGCCGCTGAACGCAACAAGAAGACTGCTCCAGTGAATAGAATGTGGCAGTTTTTGTTTGTCTTTGTACTTAGGACATTTTGCTAACTACAATGAAATCAGATATATTGTTCAACAACTATTTACTCATATTTTCAAAGCACATAAACAGGCAACACATATAACATGTGTTTATGACTGCAATGTACACGCTTTCTAAACTGTAAACACATTCATATTCTTTGACACATATGTATTATGTCCCGATGTAAAGCATGCATGACCATGTTTGGGAAAGCATATTAGATACTGGGTCAGAGTTTATGTGTGGATTCCACAAACCACAAACGTGGGACGGTACCGTAGGGAGCACAGGGAGCAACTACCCTCAATGTTTTTGAAGAGCAGGCAAAGCCACA
This sequence comes from Mordacia mordax, assembly GCA_036362905.1. Lineage (NCBI taxonomy): Eukaryota > Metazoa > Chordata > Hyperoartia > Petromyzontiformes > Petromyzontidae > Mordacia > Mordacia mordax. The sequence goes on from JAZEWT010000012.1 coordinate 20,294,333, forward strand.
TGCTGTGCTCTCTCAATAGTGTTGTGGGCCAGCTTGGCTAATCAGCCATGGGCCCCTCTGGCTACCCTCAGCTCCCCAATCATTGCCATGTGCGTGCCTGCTGAAAAGTTTCCATCTTAGGGGAATCTGGCATGGAAGGGAGACCCTGAAACACCACACGTTATACATAGGCTTCCTACATTCGCTGTGTCCCGGTGTACCCCTGATATTTAAATATCACGCGCATGACAACAATCTAAATACAGCATTAGCCTGAAGCATGAAATCAATTACTCGAGCCTCTCAAAATGGCATTATTGATTCCATTTCTCTTTAGGGACATCAAGGGGCAAAGTACAATCACATTTACATAGAGTGCAGAGGCACAAAAAAACGAAGTGACACTACCCCCTGTATCAAGTGTTTTCACTCATTCTACATTGCCTGAGAAATGCAGAACAAACCTGTTCAACATAGAGTGTTACCGCTGAAAAAACCCAGCAATCTAGCAGTAACATCTTCACCATCAAATAGAGATAAGATTACACCAAGAGCTGAATGATTCTATCTCTGCAATGTGTTACGGTGCCATCTCCCTCCGTCAGGACTGCAACTTGTGATTGACATTATTATCAACATAACTATTCCTGCCTTCATCCCACCATTGTTTGTAATGTCACATTAAATCACTCTTGCACTGTATTCTCTGGCTTCCAGTCTCATTGTCTCCCTTTCTTTGGTTTTCAGAATTATACGATTTTATCACATGTAAGTAATGTCATCGTTTGTATTACCGTAGATTTCTTCATTGTACCCTGTGTGGTTTGAATTTTCCATTTTCTCATCATTCCCCCTGTTCACCATTTATCTCATCTCATTGTTAGAAACCGCTTAGTCCTGTTCAGGGTCGTGGTGAGCCGGAGCCCATTTCGGCAGACACAAGGCGCAAGGCAGGGTTATGCCCATGATGAGACGCCAGTCCATCACCGGGCACTGTGGGCAATTTAGTCTGCAAGCCAATTAACCTATGCAGCAGCATGTTTTTTGGACTGTGGGAGGAAACCGGAGTATCCGACGAAAACCCACGTGGACACGGGAAGAGCATGCAAACTCCACACAGAAAGGCACCCGAGCCGAGATTCGAACCCGGGACCGTCTTGCTGTGAGGCGACAGCGCTACCCACTGGGCCACCGCGCCGACCTGTTCTCCTCCGTGTCCAATTCAAAGTTTCTTTGTGAAAATAACATGTGTGCTATATGAAACTCCCCACTGGCTGTAAATTCGTATTACAGTCTCACACTTATCTCTAAAGTACACGATTACCAACTCTACTCTATTGTCTGTTCGATGATTTCAAAGTACCAGCACCCAGTCTGATGTGTGCTCTGTTGTACCCTCATTCACAAGTTGGTAACATTCTTCATAGATCTCCTCTACTTCTACATCGTAACGATGTAGGTTTTCACGGCTCGATGCATGATGATTGCTTCGAAAAGCTGCTCTCTCGGGACAGCCGCGTCGATGGCTCTCTCTCCTCTCCTCGCGACGTTTCGCCTCACACGTTAGAGGCATCCTCAGGCGCAGTGTGTGTGCGTAGTTACATCGGCATAACTTGTTGAGACGTACATTTGTATTACGTTTAGCTTGTAGTGAGTCATCAGCCTAAACATTAGTTGGACAACTCAGTCTCATGCACTCTTGAATCCCACAATGTCTCATCTCATCTCATTATCTGAAACCGCTTAATCCTATATAGGGTCACGGTG
>JAZEWT010000012.1:20298855-20367522 GCA_036362905.1 Mordacia mordax
GGCAACAGCGCTAACCACTGGGCCACCGCGCCGCCCCTTGTAATCGACAAGCTATAATAATTGCAATAATAATTTGAGCACTCGAATGATGTTACTTTAAACGACTGGTGAGTGATGCTTGGGCACAATTTCAATTTGCAATAAATATCACCCGTGAATAGTTACTGTCAAATCACCCACAATGCATCCGACCGACTCCCCCACAAACAGGTTGCTACAGGTGCTATGTGGTGGGAAACGCAGAAATATGCACCGTTATACTGTACTCCTATGCTTCCACATCCAGGCGTCCCAATTTTATAAAAACCTGCGCTGACCAGCGTGGTGAAGTACGGCCAAACTGCAAGGCCCGGGGGAGGGAGGCTCATCCAGCGGTAGACTGACACATGAGCTGCAGTTTATATTTTACTTGTAAGAGCTTGCAGATAAAAAAAAAGGAGAAATATTAGCCACTATTTATGCATGCTAAGTTATTCTGATGACAAAGTAGACCTAAATATAAATGAAACCAAGGAAACGAACACACACACATTTTAACACTTGATGCAGTGTTTGTTCGGAGCCGTTTGTTCACTGCAAGGAAACAAATGTGAGTCTCTGGCATCATCAGAACGTTTACCCACAGAAAGCAGGCTCCCTGGGCTTGCTAAAGAGGTGGCTGTGTTGCCCCGTGTCACCAGCCTTTTACATTCTGGATTTGATTTGTACGCCAATCTAACACCCAGTGACATGTTTGGAATTACATAACCAACACTTGTGAACGCAGTTAATGGTGGTATTAAATGTGATATTTTGCAGAAAACATTTCAGTAAGGTCTGTAGTACTGTAGTTAGCAGATTCATAATCCATTTTCTTTTATTTATCTACGATTACCTAAAAAGCATTATTTTATAAATGAAAAGGGAACGTTATTGCAGCATTTTTGGCATTTAAATTTTTGCAATCATATTTTTTGCAGCGGTGACTGTAAAATGTACGTAGCCAATCTACATGTGGTAACAGAAATGCGTGTGAAATGAAGGTGATTCAGAGGTCAGAGACCTTGCCAGAGTTGCAGGAATTTCGCCAACAAAAAAGCCTCAGTACAGTAAGGCTACATACAGTTCTTTCTAGTTTATTTTGTAAATATTCTTTCAATCTGTCAGTTTAAGTGTTGTGTTTTGAGTGAAAGCGTGTGCGCAATGACCCCTAATCATAGCCCGGTATTCAGAGATGCTATTTTCTATTGATGATGCAAACACTTTAAGTCTATCACAACCACCTGGCTCAATATTGCAGCTGACAATGGACACCTCATTTGCAGGAGAGATGTTTGATACCTGCACACACACACATTAAACCTTTACATACAAATGTCACAATGACACACGGGTGCGGAACAGAGTTTGTGGATTCACATTAACGTTGCTGTCATGGTGCAAATGGTTTTCTCTTGTACTTACAATCCTGAGGAAGCAATTTCCCAATGGATTTCTTCATCAGTATAAATTAGTAAACAGTCAATCAGCAGGTCGGATGTGGTTGGGCAAAGTGTGGGTACTCCCACCTCTTCCAAGAGGTCCTTCTAACAGCAGTGGTGAAAGTAATTGCATTTACCTTTAATGGATGCCTTTAGAAGAAGATGCCTGCATTTCATTTTAAAGCTTGCAATGTATGGTTGACAACCGTAAATGTACTCTGTAGATTATAGCCTTAATTCTTTGTTAATAATAGGGCATGTTATAACGATGCTGCTATATATCACACATATGTGATCAGATTAAATATCTTCTCATCTCATCTCATTGTCAAAAACCGCTTAGTCCTGCAAAGAGTCGCGGTGAGCAGGAGCCTATCCCGGCAGACACAGGGCGCAAGGCAGGGACATACCCACGATGGGACGTCAGTCCATCACCGGGTACTGAGTGCAATTTAGTCTGCAAGCCAATTAACCTATGCAGCAGCATGCTTATTGGACTGTGGGAAACCGGAACCCACACGGATACGGGGAGAGAACATGCAAACGCCATACAGAAAGGCACCCGAGCCGAGATTCTAACCCGGGACCTTCCAGCTGTGAGGCGACAGCGCTACCCACTGGGCCACCGTGCCGCCCATGAAATGTCTTGTAATAATGTATTTACTTAAGCATCTGTCCTAGCCACCCGTGTGGATAGGAAGTTTTCTAAGTGGTCTTTGTAAGAGTGACTCCTGTACTTTTAATTTCCTATGCTATTACTCGATGGTCTATAGTATTCGTATGTTACATATTTTTCAATGTTTTCAATCCCTTTACAATATCCTGGGCTGTAAACCAAATACAATGTATTTTAAGGGCAATTTAACATCTATATGTGACACGTCAGATATTTGAATCAAAAGCATGTATGACAGCATGATAGACTGTTATGCCTTATAACACGAAATGTGGTGCTAACATGTTATATAAACATATACATGATTGTAAGTATGAAGAGAAAAAAAACATATACATTAAACTACATGTGTTACACCGGCGATGGACTGGCGTCCCGTCGTCGGGTGTATTCCTGCCTTACGCCCTGTGTTTCCGGGATAGGCTCCGGCTCACCGTGACCCTATATAGGATTAAGCGGTTTTAGAAAATGAGATGAGATGAGACATGTGTTACATGTAGGCTACCTGGCAAAGAAAATAGTAACATTGGTTAGTAAAAAGGGAGAAAAGGATTTACCATTTCTGGAAATAATATAGATGTTACAAACACAAAATATACAACTTTTACCTTTTTATTATCCGTATACTTGAAAAATGGTTCCCATAAAATAAATTGGATTTGAACCGACTATCCAGTTCTTACTGAATTTCACAGCAATTCAGGTCATGTAATTTTTATTTTTTTAAACTTCCCAAGCAGCACATTCAAAATAATTTCCAGTATGCGCAATGAACCGCTGCTTAGGTTAATTGGTCTGGCTAAATTGCCCCCAATGCCCTGATATGTTGTGCCTTGCTTACCCCTCCCCATTGCACAAGTACTAAAAGAGCTACAAAGCGCAAGAGTTCCTTCCAACTTCAAATAAATGTAGGCTGACAATGACACCTGGCGCGTGAAAAGATGATAAAGTGAAGCAAGACAATCAATCATTGGTGTGCATGTGACACTTTCTTTCGTGAGTTTCCATCATTGACAGAGACACACTGCATAACATGTTTACTGGTAAATAAAACGCATGCATTTACTTATGCACCACGGTGGTTGGGCAGAAAGTGTGCAATGTAGCACGACCATTCCGAAGAGGACAGAGATATATAACGTTACACAAGTCTAAGCCAGATGAGCAGACACTGGCTCTCAGAAATAAACACTGACTTACCTTTGCAAAAACGGGTGAAGCCATTACGCCTAATTGACCATCAAAGCCTGGCAGCGCAAAACTTGGGCTGCCCACCTTCTGTTGGATAGATTCAAACAACACTTTTGATTATGTCCAATTATAATCAGGGGACATAATTAAGGAGCTGTTAGATTCAGTAATGGGATAGAATAACACAATGCGCGTTTAAAAGACATGTAAACACATAGACCTATAATATACTGGCATTGGTACCTGTGGGATCACTGGAGGAGCAATGGGTTGAACCAATGGAGGATGAGTCGGCACCTCTGCTTGGGTGGTGCCACTGTTTTGCGGAGGTGCAGCGATTGTCAGGGACACTGACATCAGCTTCTGAGCTCTGCAGTGGAGGGCAAACATCAACACCATTAGAGGATTAGAGGTGCACAATTGTGATGTTTAGCGAGGAGCCGCCAGGAGAAAGCGCCAGATGGCAGACAGCGTACATTTTTAAATTGCTCATTGTTGGAAGCAGAAAAGAAGCATCAATAAATAATAGGCCGGTCAACCACTGGAGACAAAAGCTGTTGTAATCATTACAATACACTATCAATTCGCTTCACCTCGAGCTTAACGCAACCAAAAATAACCACACCTGCAATAAGGTCATGCTTTCTACTGCGTTACCTGTGTGGAGTTTACATTCACGCGAGCCACCATCCATGGTCTGATGTAGTCTAGCATCTCACGAGGCCTGTGTACCATTCAGTGTTGAACAGAGTCCGACAGTTCTATAATAACATTTGGAATCGCAGCAGTATTTCTTGAACAAGACTGCTTTGATGTGACACCAAATATGGAAATTGGCCCGGTCTTTCATTGATTGAACTAATTTTGTTGGGTAAAGTTGGTCTGTAAAGCCCTTAGGCCTCTGGACGTAAACATGTTTTGTAATTATATGTGGAGATATATACGTCTAGCATATAACTCTACCAACACGTTTTTTCTTTGATTCCACAAACTAACGTGTACAATACCAGTAAATTACAAAGTGTATTTACATAAACTCAAGAAGTGTGTGCAGCGCTTTGTGACCATCGGGTGAAAAACGCTCTAGAAGTGCAATTATTATTATAACTAGGATTTCCATCGATCAGCCCTGTAAGCTGTCACAGACAATGTTCCCACAAATTGATAGAAAACGCCTGTGCAAGTGCTGCTTATCAAATCCTCTAATTCTCTAAATAAATCGGTATGTTTTGTCTTCCAGTCAGTTTTATTTGTGTAGAGAAACTTCGTGACTGAGAATACACAGCTGGCTTGTAGCTGGCTTTAAGCCATCTCCACAAAGCATTGCAGCCTTATTTAAATCCAACATATCTTAGTTTCTAAACGCACTTCCAAAATGTTGATGATACCAGAGTTTCAATAATAAACCCCTCATTTAATCGTCTAGCCGAAACTCGACGTACTGTGCATGTATCTTTGATGTGTGTGTAGTGGTGTAAAGGCAAATTTTAAGATAATCTTTAACAGCGCTACCAGAGGTACTGCGTGATGCAGAAATAGTTTTGCTAAATATAGAAACGCTTGCGATATTCACTCACTCCACAGCCCCCCTCTGCTATTCCCCAAGGTAGTAAACTAAACTCACAATGCTGCAATATATATTAAAAAAAAACGTTATTGTTGCTGATTTGCCGTTCTTATGTCGTTGTTGTTGACGTGCCGTTCTCTCCGCAGCTCAGTGCAGCGCTTTGTGACCCTCGGGTGAGAGCGCTCGATACATGAAATTAGAATTATTGCCCAAGGTTATCCACCCTGCAACGGGGTTCAATCTCGGCTTCGGTTCCCGGCTGGGGTACCTTTCTGTGTGGAGTTTGCATGTTCTTGTCCCGTGTTCGCGTGGGTTATCGTTGGGTACTCTGGTTTCTTCCCACCGTTGCCTATGTTATTTCTCCTTATGCATAAATTGCCCCAAAACGTGTGTCCTCCTATGTACTGGCATCATATCCTGGGTATAGCCCCACCTAGCGCCCTACGTTTGCCGGGATAGGCTCCAGCCTCCCGCGACGCTCTACAGGACAAAGCAGGTACTAGTAATGAACTAAAAAATGTTCATCGAGATCCAACAAAGTGCTTTGACGAGAGCTCTCATGACAGCAAATCATAACCGACTTTAATGTGAACCGGCAAGGCGACCCGGGGCTTAATGCTCAGCGACCCAGTACTGGGTCCCGACCCGAACTTTAAAAACCACAGGGCGGCACGGTGGCACAGCGGGTAGCGCTGTCGCCTCACAGCAAGAAGAAACCGGGTTCGAATCTCGGCTTGGGTGCCTTTCTCTGTGGAGTTTTGCGAGTTCTCTCCCCGTGTCCGTGTGGGTTTTCGCCGGGCACTCCGATTTCCTCCCACAGTCCAAAAAAAACATGCTACTGCATAGGTTAATTGGCTCGCAGACTAAATTGCCCGCAGTGCCCGGTGATGGACTGGCATCCCATCGTGGGTGTATCCCTGCCTTGCGCCCTGTGTCTGCCGGGATAGGTTCCGGCTCACCGTGACCCTGTGCAGGACTAAGCGGTTTCTGATAATGGTCCTGTAGTGCCCTAACAATTACATAAATTGTGTTTTTTATAATCCCTATAGTATAGTGGCCGTTCCAAGAAATTAGATAACGCTTATTTTTTAGAATAATAATATAATATTTCAAATGTCATTCCAAGTAACCCGCAGGCAAACAATATGCTGCTCCTTAGTTAACTTATATTGTTAAAGCCATTCAGAGATAGGCATGAGGAGTGTGAATAATTTAAGTGCTTATCGAAGGCAATGCTTACAGCTGCTGAGCTCACTTAACGTTAGCATTCATACCATTTATGCGCACTGTTTGGAATGAGGCTCTATGTACAACATATGATTTTTACATATAATTAACCAAGGGTTATAATCTCCATTGGGCACGTGGACAAAGCACTATAATGAGATGTTATGAGCAATTATAACATGTCATCGTGTATAACATATTTAGACAGGCATGCTATAAATTACGTCCGTCTCAGTGCCTCTTATGCCCAATTTACAGAAAGCTGGGAGTTTGGGCAATTCCCCACAATTCATGGATTAAAACGGCTGAATGCAACCTAGCGCAGCGGTGAATACATCAACCAACACAACTGTCTAGATGTGAAATATAAGACAGTGATACCCATTCCAATTTCTGCTTAACCCTCCGCTCAGTCAACCCCTTTATCTTCGGAACTCCCTGCCCTCAGCCATTCCCAATGCCGTCTTTGTTGACATACGCGACCCATCTCCTCTCCACCTTACTGTCAAGGGTTAACACTTGCTCAGGGATAAACAGCGTTTACGCCATCTCCCTCCAACGCCCCTATATATGTGACGATGTGTCACACAAGCATTGCCCATGTAAGTCGGGTGGTAAACTGAAATAATATTGTCTGCGTTTTCGACAACATCACTCTCACTCAAAGCCAAATTTACATTACCGTCGAGAATCGTGACATGCTCATATATTTACGCGCGTACATTGTGTTACGAACACGCAATTCTCGACGCGTTTGAAGGCCGTTTGTATAAGTGTGTGGACAGATTGTCTCGATGCATAGACTGTGTAGACAATCTGGAGCGTGGGCAAATACTCGGATGGAAGCTGCTTTGCGTACTGAGCCAGATCATCTTCCAGGGTGGCTGCGCTTGCGTCCCCTTCTGAGTCTGAGGAGGTGGCACCTGCAACAAAAACGTGGATGAGTCTCCGTTTCTACAAACCATCAAAACAAAGCCAATGATCATAATCATATCTATGCGTAATTTAACTGGGTTTACGTAAACACATAACAGTTGTTCTGGCTCTCCATCAAACAATTTATGAACAGTTCAAACACGTGCATGGAAGCCTTATATTATGGACCTTTTAAAAGCGGATCATTTAATTGTATGTGTTTATATTTTTCACGCGCGTAGATGAAATATAGACCAGCAGTAACATTAAGATACACATTTGAAAATCTAACACAATAACAGACGTTTCTAACGGTTATTATTTGAAAGGCACCTATTTGCTTGCACTGCAGTGATGTAATTATATTGTGTGCCTCATTACTTCGTCCATATGACGAAGAGCAGCAATGTAATAGATCACAGGAATTAGAACATGAACGCCATCACATTCTTCAATCACTTATCCAAACAGATTACTTCACGAATTCCAGTGTACACATGCATAATGATGAATTACACCTCTGCATTCAATCAAAGCCATAAGAGCGAATCGAACAAATTAACTTAACCCTACATGGTTAATATCTCGTAAGAACACGCCAGTGCGCGTATGTTTGCATTAGTGAGCCACGCACTGCAGTAAAACATCTGCCAAGCTTCAATTATTTAAAGCACATTGTTAATTGTACTGCAATTGATTCAGTTGTAAGACCAAATAATGGACTTACAGATAAACATCCAAGTTAGGACTTGGACAACGTGATGGCTATAGTAAGGGTTATATTTCTAAGCGTATTGATTTGCTAAAGTAGCTACATGATATTTATAGACCCATAAGAGTCGGTGAAAGGGCAGCAAAATAACTTTGCCCCTAAGAGGAGGAACTGATACAAACCGATTTAAACAACACCGTAAACAACGATGATCTAGCGGCACAGGTCACCACCACTAACAGTGTTGGCATCCTTACACGTATTTATTGTGAGATGTACAATACACACTAGTTATGTCGGCTCCAAGCTTTCATAACAGTGGCGTTAATATATATATTATTGTGGCTTCAGTAGTTACTCTGGAGACCAGATGGTCGTGGAGCAAATTAGCAAAATCTACTCAATAATTTTTTGTCACTGGGTTGATGGTATTTCTTCGCAATATTCTCCAATTACCTTATGTTAATGTGGAGGAACTAAAATGCACAAGTAATCAATGAGCATCACATTGAACAGTGGAAGCAATTTGTATGGCTAGCTGGTAAATAAATGCATTGTCAGCAAGGTTATTAGCCAAGTTGTCTGAGGAAATCACAGCACTGCTTAATACCTCCTTCTAATATTTATCTGACTCACGAGCAAAGTACTGTTCTGTTATTGAATGGATTGTGTCTATATGCTGCATTATCTGATATAGACACTCAAAATGTACACACGATTAAACGTTTGTCCCAATATGCTCGTATAGGGTGGCGCGATGGCGCAGTAAATAGCGTTGCTGCCTCACAGCAATAAAGCCCCAGGTTCGGTTCCCGGCTCGGGTGCATTTCTGTGTGCAGTTTGCGTGTTCACCCCGTGTCCGTGTGGGTTTTTGCCGGGTACTCGGGTTTCCGACCACCGTCCAAAGACACGCTGCTGCCCAGGTTAATCCTACTCTCTAAATTGCCCTGAAGTGCCTTGCGATGTACTGGTTAGGATATAACCCTAGCTTGCGTCCTGTGTCTGCTGGGATAGGCTCCGACCTCCCGCAACCCAGTACAAGATTAGGCGAGTACTGATACTGAACTGAACATGCTCATACATCTGAGCCGACTGTACCTCACCCAAGAGGTCTTTCAATCCCTGCCAATATTCCAACTCACCGCTCATGCCCAGGAATATGTCTCCCAGTGGGGACCCATCTTTTTTCTTGAGCAAAACGATATGACCGCCCGTTGTTCAGAGTTGGGTGTTCATGTTGCACTATTTCACCCTCAATGTAGATCTCTGCAGACGTGCTGTCCGTGCCGTCCACGTTGCAGGCGACGCAGGTGTAACGGCCCGTGTCCTCTTGGAAAGCCTCGCTGATTATGAGCGTCTGTAGATCGGCGGTCTGCAGTATCTGGATGTCTGGGGAATTCTCCAACTCCTTACCCTCACAAAACCATCTGCAACGAAAGACAAACAACAAGATTGTGAAGTGCACGCTCCTGGGTTAACGGATGTTTCTTGATTAGAGCAGTTCCTTTAGTTATGCGCTACGTCTCATCTCATCGCATTGTCAAAAACTGCGTAGTCCTGTGCAGGGTCGCGGTGAGCCGGAGCCTATCCTGGCAGACACAGGGTGCAAGGCAGGGATATACCCACGATGGGACGCTAGTCCAACACCGGGCACTGCGGGCAATTTAGTCTGCAAGCCAATTAACCTATGCAGCAGCATGTTTTTTGGACTGTGGGAGGAAACCGGAGTGCCCGGCGAAAACCCACGCGGACACGGGGAGAGAACTCCCAAATTCCACACAGAAAGGCATCCGAGCCGAGATTCGAACCCGGACCCTCCTTGTTGTGAGACGACAGCGCTACCCACTGGGCCACCGTGCCGCCCATGCGCTCTGTCCCCACATAGAAACATCCATCGGCCGAGTCCTTTTCCACACCAATATTATTCACCATCGTTTTGGTTAAGCAAGGAAACTCAGTCATAGTTCTCTTCTCCGATAATATTACATTCTCTAATCACATGACAGAAGAATTAATAGGCTCGTGGAACCGCACAGTTCCCGAACCACTGCTAATTAATGATTTGTGACTGGAATGTCGTCTCGGAATGCGGCGGCTGTTATTACATGGAGTATTAATCTCGCACTTAAGACATGATCACAGCAACTATGTTTGGTTTCCCATTCACTGGATCACTGCCAAATATTTGTAAACTCCCTTCTTTGTTAAGGCTCATGAACAGATTAACGTAACTATTTGACAATTACATAGCTATTCATTTCAAAATATGGATGCTAAATATTTTAAGTCTAATGTAATTGCTAATTGATGTTTTCAGGTCCATTGTTAAAGTGTGCTTAGATGTTTAAAATACAATACCGTGGTTAATGTAAGCATAGCCTGCACATTATTTGTTGGTTGTTTAAACAACTGGGTTTGAACAACAGATGCAAGTGCACAAACATTTGCGGTTTCATCGATGGTGATGGTATGGTAACTATAACACAAACTTTACTTTACTCAAGGCCAACAAATACTGGTTAGAAACTTACAAAGGTCCTCCTTTGTAAGTTTCTAACCTAACATTACCCTTTCATTTATATGGGGCTAGGATTGGTCTGTAACACAAAATATCAGGATGTGATGGTTTCTTACAAAGAGCTTTTTATCGAAGGGATGGCGAAAGCTGGATAAACATTTATGGGCTGCCCCTAAGCCAGGCATGCGGCACAACCACACACTACACCATGGGTAAACGCAAATACAGTACAGACATTGTCTATAAACATTAGAATTATATTTCTGTACTAATCACGCTGGATGCTGCCATGATGCAGTGATTAGGAGACTGGACTCGCAGTCCTCACGGCTTTTATTTTCCTCCCGACTTGACGGGACGATGAGCAAAGTGTCTAAACTGAGCAGTGTACATCCAGTGTGGGTCGTCTCACTTCTAGAAAGATTTATGGCCAGTTTGCAAGAGGAGGCGAAACACCCTCGAGGTGGGTTCTAGAGGTGCGCTCTCTCGATCTACCTTCCAGTGGAGGCCACTCAGCAAGAAGTGGCTCTTGCAAGCAAGGCTGCAATGAATATCACTTTTCTAGTCGTAACATGACATGTTTAATATCCTAATGCCTTAACCGTGACATCATTTGATTTTAATGGGGAGCACTGCCAATTTCACCTTTCAGTATATACCACAGGCATGGCTTTTCATGAACTGGTCGATTGTTTATTTAAACCAACGGATTGTATAGTGGTGCCATATTTACTTTGAGAATTATTTTATAAGCAATTCTGAAAACCGTGTTCAAGCCATCACGAGGCCGCAGTGGAAATAGCTCGTCTATTTGATGAGCGCGAAAGAGTGATGAATGCACTTTGCTTACGGAAAAAAAGATACTTTATGCCTTTCAGGACCTATTTTTTGTTTATCATGTAATGTGCTATCAACAAGACAAAGTGATTTGTTATGGATGCAAAATTTCGTTTCCAAGTTTTAAACCTTTTCCAGCTTTGCACATGCCAGAAAAATTCACGTAAAGAAATACAGATTTTGGAATTTGCTTTGAAACCATTGTGCAACATGGTTTGCTTAAGATGAAAGGTTTGGCAAAGAAGACTGAGAAGCCTCTACACAAAAGACATTTTGTTTTGTAGCAAATTTTGAGTAGGCACAAGAAAATCTGTATGCATACTGTAAATGTATTTTTTTTACAATTAATATAATAAACTAGAGTTCATTCATTTATTTGTAAAACACATTTACATACATTTCTAAGTAAAACACATTTTAAAGCAAGAACAATAATGTGTTATTTTACGTTTTCAGTGGTCACATGTTTTGTTTGTATCTGTTGATATTCTTAATACTCTATAGTACTTTGCAAAATGTTGAACCAAACCAGATGCAAGTGATATATCCTGAGTTTATTGTTATGCAGCTGTAACATGAACAGTTCAATCTTGTTAAACAGTTCCTACATGCAATAGCACACCATTAGCAGGCATCACGCCTGCACAATTGGTACAACCCATGAAGTGCTACAATGTTGCGTGTCTGGAACTGAAGCACTACTCCATGGAGGCAGAATTCTTTGAAGGGTCTGATTCACACACGTCAAACGTCACACACCACACACATTTGTGCCACGATGAAGCCATTTATTTTCATATGTGCAAATACAAAATGAAAACGTGTTAAACACGACTTTGTTTTTACTGTTCTTGGGACATCAAATGTGAAGGTATCGCTGATTGTAATAAAATATTGGCAGCTACAAAAAAAAACGCATCTATACAGCCGTAGAGTAAACTGAGTTTTCCAGTCGGACGAAACCAAAGAACAGAGAACTGTAACTGGAAACTATTCCAAAAACTAAACTTTATCCCAGTGATTCTCAAGCACATGCCTCAGAGACTCATAACCATTCCAACTTTCCATGCTGGACCGTCAGGAGGATTGGGTATTGCATCTTCGCCGATTTGTATGTAACTAAATATGCATGACTTCAGTGGAAAACTGGACTGTGCGAGCATGAGCGATGCGTGCATTAGGAGCGACTGGGCATATAATGAAAAGCTATTTATGTTGTATATTTTCGTTGTTACCAAACAATGTCAAGTGCATCGCTGGTGCGCGGGGTTAAAACCCGCTGCCTTCTTATTTAAGTGTCAGCTCGCGATATGTCTCGGTACAGTTAAGGGATGAAGAGTGACCGTGTCTGCCTCTGTATATCGATGACCTCACAGGACATATCGCTCATCGCGCTCCCTTTCCACGTGGACCTGAACTGTTCGAGCTCCTGCCTGAAGCTGCTGTTGCTTGAATAAATAAAGCGAGCATGTGGTCTATATTTGTAACATGTCGGTGTCCCTACATTGCTAATCAATGTGGTGGCATCCTGTACAAACAGGCCTATATATAAGACAGTGGCCACAAGGCTGATCTTCAAAGCCATGAAGTGAAATTGCTCTTTAATGGATACCACAAGTAAACTATTTTTAGGCTCCCAAAAACATCGCAAAGTGATTTGTCTGAGAGTGATGTTTTCAAGAGTGGGTTTGCAACATAGATAATTTCCTTTCATGTGTCATAAACACGAGGACAATGAGGTTGTAGCACGGGCATTGTTTACAGATAAAAATAAGTAAATGTATACATTAGAACTTTTAAATATGACTGCAGAGGCCGATAAACTACTCTGCTTTGTATGCATATAAACAGAGCATAATATTGCACCGTGTAAGCTACTTAGGTATAACCGACATGATACAAGAATACTATTTCCAGTAATGAGGTAAATTGCTTCCAACAAAGTGTTGTGTCAGCGTTCAGCAATATATATGCAGTGTTGTTAAATCGCCTTTGACAATGACAGTCTACCTTGCTGGAAGGAATAGCAATCAATGGACAAAACTTGCCATGACAGCTAAAAATAGATTCCAGATGAGGACATCACCAGGGAAAGAGACACAGAGAAATGACTACACAGAAATCACAGGACAAATATATATATATGGGACATTGGACAAATATACATGGGACATTGCATTGCATCTACACAAGGGAGTTGTGTATGCATGAGATGTCATCCAAAGGTGGGCTGATAGTGACAATTATCCGTTGCTGCGAAAGACCCGACAACTGATTCAAAATGAAAACGACACATGTCGTACGTTTGCTAAAATAGTCTGATGCACACAAAATGACTGCGATATCGCCGAGACCTAGACATATACCGGACCGCCCATACACATTGGGATAACTTTTCTCCACTTGGCGTGTTATTTTATCTTGCTGTGAGCAGAGTAAGCAATGTAGAGCCATCGCTCCAGAACTTATCACGGATATGCCAATTGCTTTGTTACTCAGAGAGTGTGCCTCATGCACACAGAGAGATACAAAGGCAAAACATAAACATTATAAAAACAAACTCACGCTTGCTTGGCAAAGGATTCCTCCTGCTGCCACACCTAAGCTGAAAAATCAGATCACAGATGCCACAAAATAATGATAGCATGCCAGCGCCCCCCCACAGAGCTCGACCACAGTGAAACTAATCCCTTTCTCCTTTCATGTCACATCCATCTTACCTTAGTGAGAGATGAAACACGCTAATTTCATGCATCATAATGTATTACGCACGCTCCACTCTCCAGGGAATTTTGCATATTCTCCGAGATGGCTCATTAAACTGGAACAATGCAGCTTAGCTCTATCACTATTTACTCTCCAGGTGAGTTTCATTAATAGATATCCCCGCGGATATCTATTAATGTGCAATGTGTTAATGCGCTACAGGGCGAGGGTTCGTGTTGGAGAGAGTTAACAGGTGGAGGAGAGCCGTGGAGCGTGGCGGTGGTTGGGCTACATGGGTGCGTTTCGTTTGGGAACCTGTAGTGGTCATACCCAAGGGCACATTATCCGAGGTGCGAGCAAACCACAGAGAGGCAGAAGGAAGGCAGCCGTGCAGTCGGCCAGCGCCAACACCTGCCAGACACTGCCTTCTATACATTACGATGTTATCGGCCGATTAATTCATGAGATTTGTTTTTCGCCGCTCAGCTGACACTTCCGAAAAGGAGATGGGATTAATGAATGACTCGATCAAATCACAGCGAACTCTTTTGCAAATCTCTCCTCATCTCATTGTCTGAAACCGCTTAGTCATATACAGGGTCACGGTGAAGCCGGAGCCTATCCCGGCAGACACAGGGCGCAAGGCAAGGATATACCGACGATGGGACGCCAGTCCATCGCCGACTCTTGCAAATGAATGCTCCATATCTGGGCTGTGGGCTCGAAGGCTATTCGCAAATGTATAGCACATCAGAGACTCGACGATTTGGCAGGGTTTCCGAACTGTTGCCTTTACACTCACCCATCCTCCTCTTGCTGTCTTCAGAAATGATTATTAACTCAACTTTATAGAGATAAAAGACCACTGTCACCTGCATGCTGAGTGGCATTTTCAATCCAGAAAAAAATGAGCAGGCAGACTTCAAAGTAAGAATTTAGGAAGTAGAATGTAACAAATCACAAGAAAGTTACAACATTTGGCATTTATATGACAGAACTACACAATTTATTTTTCATATTTACAATGTATATTAATGGAACACAGTCCAAATAAGACACGACAGTAATGGTGAAAGCCGGAGCCTATCCCGACAGACACAGGGCGCAAGGCAGGGATATACCCACGATAAGACGCCAGTCCATCCTGGGTACTGCGGGCAATTTAGCCTGCGAGCCAATCAACCTATGTAGCAGCATGCTTTTTGGACTGTGGGAGGAAACCGGAGTGCCCGGTGAAAACCCACGCGGACACGGGGAGAACACGTAAACTCCACACAGAAAGCAGCACCCGAGCCGAGATTCGAACCCGGGACCTTCTTGCTGTGAGGCGACAGCGCTACCCACTGGGGCCACCGTGCCACCCTGGCCAGATTTAATATATAATAAAAATCCTCACGGTGGTCAGCAGGTTTCTCGAAATGCCTTTGGCAATATTGGCACGTGAATTACGCTGCACAGATGGGCAGATAATTAGTCGGAGGGCACAGAGGCTGCACTCTGAGAAAAGTGCAAGCAAAGCAGAACCTGCCTCGCGAGACCTCTTGGGAGTTCGCACTCAAACGGGCGAACGTGATCCGATGGGGACCACAGGGCTGAGACTCAGGCTGCACCCGTGCTACCCTCATCCTCCCGTAATACCAACAACCGGCGTTCCCCACTTGGTGGTGGTCACGTCCTCACGGTGCCTGTGCCCGGCCAGGTGCACTTTGAGGCCAGGTAAAGTGTCTGGCTCGCTGACAGGCGGTCACGGGACAGACTCAGGTGCCAATGGCTGAGCCAGCTGAATGGCCATAGCGCTGCCCGTGCTACCTGTGCACCCTCCTCTGCACACTCTCTGAGTTTTAGCCGCCCGGCGCTCCACTCGATGTTGTGAGCGTTGCTCCTCTGCCCTCCGTTGTTGGAGGGCGACTGCTTCCACGCTCTCCAGACGTCTTGGAAGAGTTAGGAATACCTACACATTGCCCACGAATACGATCGACTAAGTGTTGGGTGAATTGAGGCCAGAAGATTCAAAAGGTTTCCCCCATTGTTTCAGTGGCATCCTCGAGAGTATTGCACGCATACTGCAACAAGCCAGACGGATACAGCTACAGGCACGAGGGAATGACATTGCGAATATTTTAATGCATACAAATATCTCATCTCATCTCATTGTCTGAAACAGCTTAATCCTATATAGGGTCACGGTGAGCCGGAGCCTATCCCGGAAACACAAGGCGTAAGGCAGAAATACACCCGACGACGGGACGCCAGTCCATCGCCGGGCATTGCGGGACAATTTTTAGTCTGCGAGCCAATCAACCTATCCAGGAGCATGCTTTTGGACTGTGGGAGGAAAACGGAGTACCCGGCGAAAACCCACGCGGACACGGGGAGAGCATGCAAACTCCACACAGAAAGGCACCCGAGCCGAGAGATTCGAACCCGGGACCTTCTTGCTGTGAGGCGTCAGCGCTAACCACTGGGCCACCGCGACACCCGCACACAAATATCAAAATCCAAAATACCACCGAGTAATTCACATTGTTAAAAATAGCAAATCTGTCTTTATTTTTTAATCTCTATGCGTAAATATCCAGCTATATTAAAACAAAAAAAACACATTCAAATTGGGCTTCTGTATTCAGCTGCTTACGCTCGACTGTCCTCATCGCCACGCTTGCAGATTAAGCTGCTGTCATGCACCGACGCGGCTGCTATTGTGTGCCGCAGCAATGCAGGAGCTGCACAAGGTGTTGTGCTAATGTACCGTTATGAATATACGTTTAACGAATTAATGGAATTGCTTGCATGGCTTGTTTTGCTCAGCAGCCAAGCCCACATTGGCACCAAAGATGGATTCACGAAGCCACAACCGACACACTAGTTTGGTGTGAATGAAAATCATCCATGGTACGATATGCATCAAGGAGCATTTTGAAAACCTCGGAAATAGTTATGGCTTCGAGAAAACCTCCCTGCCGGTGTTACCAGCAATGATTTCCAAGGAGACTCATTAATCACTGGCTTAAGTGATGCAGCCATATGTAATTTTTTTTTTTAAACCTAGTCGAGAATTTGGCTTTGCAAACAACTGTCACTTGTGCTACTGATTTTTCGACGTTCATTTAAACCTTGTGGTCCTCAAAAGGCGACAAACGCGCAACCGAAGGGCTAACACCGCACATCTAGTGATCTCCATAGAAACTTCATCACGTGTTAATTCCATTTTTATATAGACTTGATAGCCAGAAAGTGATGGGGACATGAGGGCTGGGCTTTATATCAGTCATGAACAAAGGCAAAGCAGTCACCAACTATCGTGTGACTTGAATCATTTCGTAACCGACAGCAACTTGTCAATCAACTGCTGGATTAAGTCCTCCTCATACTATGTCTATTGTGGTTGTTAGGCCATACTTCACCATGCTGTGTAGTATGCGTTGATGAAGGAAGAGGGGCGAGAGGGGCATCACCGGTTCAACAATCTGTGTGCCAAAGCCGGCAATCGAACTTATCAATCTGGGGTTCATGGCACAGCGGTCAAAGCACTGCCCCACAGCTCCACCCACAGACATAGTTTCTCAATTACAGTACAGTATTTTGAAAAAGAGCTTTCAGCTCAATGGGCCTTGACCAAAATAAAGTGGCTCGCAGACACAGCTCATTGCCTGCACAGTCGTGTTTTATTGTGATTTTGCAAGTGAATTATTCTACAATGCACAGAGGGTGATGCGAACCATGGTTTTAAATTGTTTCTAATATGTGTTGGATTTCTGGAATAATTACCATCTTATTGAATTTTGCAATGACAATGGTGTGAAATGTAATGATAACTACATCATTCCTATACTCGTTAAATCATTGATATTTAGCACATGCTTCCTCCTGGAGGAAGTGGTGGCGCAATGGGAAGCGTGTGTCTTATGATTGTGCCAGCAAAAGCTAAACGTCTCGTTGCAGAAAACACGAGTAGTTGGTGACCCCAGACCTAAACTTGACCCCCCATTTAACTGACTTGTACTGACCACTGTGGTGAAGTATGTTCAAACAGCCTCCATAACTGACACCACGTGGATGAATCCAGAAGTGAACTGCCAAACTATGTGCATAATTTTCTACACGTCCAATGATAAAGGCAATGTCTACCTCGTTGCATTTCACTATAACTGTAGTATATATTTAAAAAAAATGAATATGTAATGTCTGACTACATTTTTTAATCGGTAATTTTCTACAACATAAATGTGAATGTCCACTGCTGGGTTGCCTCCTGGCTGGCCAGCGTTGTCGCTATGTTGTCCTACCTATCGACTCGCCATGATGCTGCATATTGTGAGTGTTTGTGTCGACAGCAAAAATCGCAAAAAATAAAGATTTCCCTGGGAGGCGCGGTGGCCCAGTGGGTAGCGCTGTCGCCTCCTCACAGCAAGAAGGACCCGGGTTCGAATCTCGGCTCGGGTGCTGCTTTCTGTGTGGAGTTTGCGAGCTCTCTCCCCGTGTCCGCGTGGGTTTTCGCCGGGCACTCCGGTTTCCTCCCACAGTCCAAAAAAACATACTGCTGCATAGGTTAATTGGCTTGCAGACTAAATTGCCCGCAGTGCCCCGTGATGAATTGACGTGCCATCGTGGGTATATCCCTGCCTTGCGCCCTGTGTCTGCCGGGATAGGCTCCGGCTCACCCCGACCCTGTACAGGATGAAGCGGTTTTTGACAATGAGATGAGATTAGAAAGATTTCCCTTAGGAGTTCTCATCACTACGAAGTCTGGCTTTCTTAACATTGGGGAAAAATACTTCTTCTTTCCATCTATCCTTCAGTCTATCTGCGTCTTACAGAGACTGCAGGCCAAGTGTGACCAATGCAATGAGTGCAGGACACATGGGACAAGGCAAGTGCATTGCAGAATTGGAAAAATGGCCAACTTTGGGCAAGATGTACTAGGCAGTGTAAGCTGCTTAATGTGCAGGTTTGTATTCAAGAAGTTTTCACTGTGTGTACATTCTGTAATTCACAGAAGATGACAACCACAAGATGATGTTAAATTGCTCTGTAGCTGCAGCTAAAAGCATACATTTGGTGATAAAAATCTGATGGGATAATTTATATGTAATGGTTTGGGTACGAAAAAGGGTTTGGAAGGAAAATGTGCATAGAAAACTATACTGATCAATTTAAAACGGAATGTGGCTTCACTTTCTGAGCTATGTTGGTTATAAACAGTAACAGAGTTAGGACGTATATGCACATGGAATCTTTTGCTTGCTCCAAACACACACACACTCACACACACGTCGAGATTGAGGTGAGATGAACTTAGGATGTACTCTTAGTCTGTAGATAATGAACAAGTCCCCTTACACTCCTCTTAAAGGACAATTTTTATTTGTGTTGAAGCTTGAGTGTGGTCTCATCTCATCTCATTATCTGAAACCGCTTAATCCTATATAGGGTCACGGTGAGCCGGAGCCTATCCCGGAAACACAGGGCGTAAGGCAGGAATACACCCGACGACGGGACGCCGGTCCATCGCCGGGCATTGCGGGACAATTTTAGTCTGCGAGCCAATCAACCTATCCAGGAGCATGCTTTTGGACTGTAGGAGGAAACCGGAGTACCCGGCGAAAACCCACGCGGACACGGGGAGAGCATGCAAACTCCACACAGAAAGGCACCCGAACCGAGAGACTCGAACCCGGGACCTTCTTGCTGTGAGGCGTCAGCGCTAACCACTGCGCCACCACGCCGCCCGCTTGAGTGTGGTGATTGTTAAATGTGATGTATTTGGAAATATTCCTTTTGGCATTGTCGCATTGCAGAAGTGAAACTGAAACACCCCATGATTCCAGTTTTATTACAAGCCCTAGAACCATGGGACATTTACCTTTTACAACGTGTAGACTCACCATAAAAATAACAAATGTTCCTTCTCTCGACCACTTATTCAAATACTGGTCATGTATTAGTTTTCCACATTTTTTTAAATGTCTGCAAAGTCTCAAATCAGTTTCTGTGTAGGTGCTAGATGAATTGTTATTCTTACATTGAAACATGGGCACCCAGTGAGTAGCGTCATCGCCTCACAGCAAGAAGGTCCCGGGTTCGAATCTCGGCTCGGGTGCCTTTCTGTGTGGAGTTTGCGAGTTCTCTCCTCGTGTCTGCGTGGGTTTTCGCCGGGTACTCCGGTTTCCTCCCACAGTCCAAAAAACATGCCGCTGCATAGGTTAATTGCTCGCAGACTAAATTGCCCTCAGTGCCTGGTGATGGACTGGCGTCCCATCGTGGGTATATCCCTGCCTTACACCCTATGTCCGCCGGGATGGGCTCCGGCTCAACCCGACCCTGTACAGGATTAAGCCGTTCTGACAATGAGATGAGACATTGAAACATCGTGAGAGGAGGCGATAGCTCGGGGAAGCCTTTATTCATCTGAGTATTGGCTGTGGCTGATGATGACGATGAGGACAAAATATTACAATGACTGGGGAGTGTTGGGTCACGGTATATGGGACCTTTCGATGACTCCTTCAACTATGTATCCCAGTGGTCATGGAAATAACTGCAATGCACTCCAGTCACCCAAATTAAATCTCGAACAATGAAGTCAGCGCTATTATTAAAAGGTGACACAAATAATTTATGAAGAGTAATACCACCACCATGTGTAAAAAGGTAAGCAATGACGTCTCAACCAAACGCCGTTCGGAACATGATAACAAGCAAAGGGAATCCCGATCCTATCATTGCAGTGACGTCACGGAAGCAGGTGGTATGTGTGATCGTCTCCAAATGTATTATTGCTGACAGCTGTCAACACAACGGATGAGAGAAAAAAAACCATAAGAATCTTGACTTGTTCGGAATGATGGTTTTGAGTTACACTACGGGCTTAACCAGTGCCCTGATACACACTGCCATCCTGCCAAAGCTTCAGCGCAACATTGCTACGTGATGTCCCTCACAATGCACTGCGATGGCATCACTGGGCCTTTCTGCACGGTACCATGCGGCCACGCAGCTTGAGAGTGTGTAACTCGAGGAGCTGCTATTTTGTCCCACCGTGCCAGGACTAGGGGCCGTGTCAGGCAGATGAATATGACAGCATGTGAAATCACACCACAGGTGGATGTGGATTCGGGTCACTACTCCGCTGTCTGACACTTATGTCAGTGGAATTAATTATTTAGGCACAAGTCATGCAAGGTTTTTGGTGTACACTTCACAATATTCCCAGAAAACGCTCGTTAATGTTTATTTTTATGTCACAGAGCTGTATGAGTCTCTGTATTTTGGTGTCAAATACCACTGCTGTTACAGCATTGGTAAAGAAGTAAAGGTCATCATCGACACACATGTGACAAGGTGACAAGGTACAGCAGAAAGTGTTGCGCTGTTTTGCCATTATGACAGTGTACTGATTGCTTATTAATGTGTCAAATGAAATCTTTGCATGCTATCCTGCATTCAGCCTCCTCCACAGAGCACGTTCATACACGAGGACTTTAACAGCATAGACGGAACGCTGATCAAAGCCAAGAAGGTTTAAGATCAGTTTACTTCATACAGGCACGACGATGGAATAGAAATTGACTGCGGGTAGCAGGATATTAGCTGAGGTAAAAAGTGTGCGGGTTGTGCACAATGTCACGCCAGTGATGGATTATGGAACAGCTGTGGGTAGCACCTATGTTGTGCTATTTATATTCACCTCTATTCGGTGCAATGCTAAATGGTAAAACACAAACAGATTTAAAGACTGAGAGCAGACGCCGGTTCAAGTTTGTGGATTGATGGAGATATACAGTATTGTACTGTCAACTGGACGAGGCAAATAATGTATTGCTTTGATACGTAAGAAAGTACGATTGTGTCTCATTAGTTATAACGTATTTATGTCTTTATTTTGGATTCGATGCGCGGTATATTTTTGACATTTATAACACCGCTTTCTTGCAAAATAAAAATGCACCTTCACAATAATTACAAAAATATGGCCTATACATAGCAAATGCTTCAAGGGTCAAATATATATGAAAATGACTAAATCAAGAAGACGGCTTTGCGTCGAAAAAATAATAAGGGGTGGTAGGTTAAATGCTACATGATAAGAATGTACAGTGACATTTGCTCAAGTGCTGCATGTTGATGTGTTTTGGAACACTACTATCTCATGATGCAACAGAGTTCTACGATAGAAGCGAGATATGTCAACGTACAAACTACTGCAAGGACTCATATGCTGTCTGTAAACCAGCTGCTATTCCATTTGGAGTCAAGTGACGTAAATTTAAAATGACGGCGATTGCGTTAATGGACCGTATCATTTATTTTGGCTCTTTTTACTGAATTATTATAACTCTGGGAAATGCGCACCGATATCACCTGTAGATTTCTGCCTCTGGTTCTTGCTAGAATGCAATTTATTGTCAAGGTGAATTGCTTGCGTGATTGATTTTGATGGGCCTTGTAACTTTGATAGGCGCTTAAACGTTAAAGCGCTTAAAATATTGGCATGAATGCTACTGCATGGACAGATCTTTGGCCGTCTAGCAGTGGCTTGACTAAGCACTCAAACGTATTATAATTATTATACAAATGGACAGGTGAATTGTCTTTTTAAACGACTCGAACAGATAATTAAAGCATATCTCCACGGCTTAACTGCACATTTTTTCAAGACAGCACGGCTCATCCCCGCAAAACGTACCAAGTTAGGAAAGTGAAAATGTGGTGCCACCTAGTGGATCAATTTGAGTAGCTGCAATGCAAAACACCTTGCAGGACACGCATCGTGCCCTCCTGCAGTTACTTGCTAATCAATCAACGTATTAAGGACAAGCATTATGGGCGGCACGGTGGCCCAGTGGTTAGCGCTGTCGCCTCACAGCAAGAAGGTCCCGGGTTCGAATCTCTCGGCTCGGGTGCCTTTCTGTGTGGAGTTTGCATGCTCTCCCCGTGTCCGCGTGGGTTTTCGCCGGGCACTCCGGTTTCCTCCCACAGTCCAAAAGCATGCTGCTGCATAGGTTAATTGGCTCGCAGGCTAAATTGCCCGCAGTGCCCAGTGATGGACTGGCGTCCCATCGTGGGTGTATCCCTGCCTTGCGCCCTGTGTCTGCCGGGATAGGCTCCGGCTCACCGTGACCCTGTATAGGACTAAGCGGTTTCAGACAATGAGATGAGATTACACGCATTACATGCAATTACATCGTATGCATGGGAGAGGCAGAACATTGATAACGCTCGGTGGATTACATCACACGCCATCAAAACGCCCGCTGCCACGACACATTGCACTGCATATTGGTGCATTGCTATGACATGGGGAAGCCTTCATCCAGAGGGAGATTCATCAGAGCTGATTGATGATGACATGGGGTAGACTGGAGTGACAGATCGACAGATTTGGACTTGACTACGAACACCCCTTCGATTCAAGTCAAAATAAAATGACGTGTTCGCACAGGACAGAAACCTTAATGAGTACAGTTCAATTAATATTGAATAGTTTGCACGAGGTTCCCGGCTCGGGTGCCTTTCCGTGTGGAGTTTGCGCGTTCTGTGGGGTTTTACCGGGTACTCCGGTTTCATCCCACTGTCCAAGAACACGCTGCTGCCTAGGTTAATTGACTTGCTGAGTAAATTGCTCCCCAGTGTCCTGCGATGTACTGGTGTCACATTCTGGATTATAGCGCCGCCTCGCGCCCTCTGTCTGCCAGGATAGGCTCCAGCCCCCCACCACTGTGTATAGGATTAAATGGGCACTGATGCCGAACTGAGATTAGTTGACCAAAACCTAATCATTTAACATTTTTATTTGTCGCTTTAAAAAAACGAAACACTTTATCTCTAGCCATTTGCCAACATAACGTGTGTGTTATAAAACGTTAATTAGAACCCTGCCTGCTCTGAGTGAAGTCTCCAGCGAGGCTAATGATCAGGGGGACCTTTAAAGCGGTCGTGAAAAACAAGGATGACCCATTGAAAGTGAAACCTCCCAGCAAAGTGAAGCACGGCAACTCGCGGGGTATTTTGCATGCCAGTCAGGGTGACCACCACGTGAGGCGGTACAAACTCGTGGATTTATGTGTGAGAACAAAGGATTGCCAAGTTCTTTCTGTCAAAGCCACGGTTCCGGTGTGAGGCATTGGCAGCAAGTATGGCTGAGTGTGACCATCGGCGCCCTTCAGGCGACCAAAGCTGCAGTCACAGCGAAGTGAATAGTTTCAGATGGAGTCGTCCCACAGTGAACTGCTTTGTATATTTGATTTTTACGGCACGTGTAAAGCATTCCTTCTTGATTGATTGCACACTGGAATATTTATGGGGAGACGAATAGGGTTCAGGTCTGTTGAACGAACGAATGTCAACTCGAGGTGCACTGATCTCCATAAAGACGGGACGATGATCGGTGCACAGTCGTAAGCTGCTCATGCTCGAAATTCGCGTGCACAAGTCTTGCCTTTGTTATATTTCTTAAAGAGACTCAAAGAGTCAATTTATAGAATGTCCTTAAAACATTAAATCTGTAAAAACATTGAAATATCCTCAAAACTTGTTTATAATACATATTCGGCCTTAAAACATATTACTTGGCAAGAATGTCACAGACAATGTATTACATTATATATACCTGTATATACGTATACTGTTTACCGTTTATGTTATAATCTTCTGTATATTTATATAATTAACATATGTTTGAGACAATGGCCTTTTAATATCCTGTTATTAAAAAGGGTAGTTTGCACATGATATTGGAATATTTTTCTTATCAGGTAATTAGCTATTAGACGCAATATTAATGCATGATTTAAAATGTGTCTCTCTAGAATTGTTATTTTTAATGACCTTCATAAAAATGTTATATCAGCACGCCAGTCTATCAGTGTCTCTTTCAATTGGCAGCTCTCATCCCGAGCCATCTAGCATTGCTGCTCCACGGTAGTAGAGTAAGGACTACACAGCTTCAAATGCTGAAGTGTGGCTCGCACTGCATAGTGGAATTTGGCAAGGCAGAGATCTATGGCCACTGCAATGGAGAGAGCAATACCACAGAGGACATCACTTCTGGTGGCATTACGTTTATAGATCGGATCCTACATTTTCTAAATACATGAATTATTTTCAGATTTCATAAAAATTTGAGACCACATATTATATATAGTACCTGCATTTATCGCATGTGCAGATATTTATATATTGGCCTAATGCCATTTTTGCCATGCTGGTTTTGTCAAATGCTCATTATCAAATTCATGTGACGTCACAGGAGTGTTTCAAATGTGCCGGCTTCGTTAACAAATAGCTAACCAGGTGGCTCAGCGTTAGTGTGGCTCACAATCACAAAAGGTTATGACTTCAAATCCTGATTCAGAACTGACTTGCCCCACCATAACTCCAGGCTCCGTATCATGCACACTACGTTGTGGGGAAGTTAACAACGGTTGTCCTATCTATAGACTTTCCCTTGCCGCAGGAATGTGACATTTCCACCACTGCCGCAGGGTTGTAAACAAGACATGAGCACCACCTCAATGAGCATGAAATCCCTTTGACTTTACCGTTTAGCAATGAGCCTGTGTCCTTTTCCCAATGGATTTCATGTCCATCACGTACAAGCCAATATACGTGCATTTAAGTTCCATCTGAAAATGATGGGCTTAACAGGTGTGTGTCAACCCCATCGCCCCCCCCCTCCAACAGAAACATAAGCACGTTGATCCTTATGTTATATTTAAACACTTACTCTCCATGTTCACAACGCATGATATGTCTTCTAAATGGCCCTAACTGATGTGCACTCATTGTCCGTTTCATTGTAACAAATTAACCTAAGTGCTACATCAAACAGCTCTTATCACCCGCTGTAGTTCGGCTATGTGCCATATCCATAGAGCATTAGTGTCGAGATGTTATTCCCATCCCCTGGCACCGAGGAGGTTGTGGGTTCAATTCCGACCCCGACGATATTTGTATATTTCAGGTTTTCAAGTTCTCTCCGAATTCGTATGGATTGTTTCGCAGGGGATTTTGGGTCTGCATTTAGAGACATGCGTTTTGATTATTTAGCTACATTGGGTTCCCACACGTGATAATCCGCTTCAGTGATCTATGATATGTCGTCGGGTGACACTGAAAAGTTAATACCGTAGTCTATAGCTCAGTGGGCTTTACCTGGTCAATAACATATGTCTCTAAAAGTGGAAAACACTAATGCCGTACATACCATTCGCAGTGTGGCATCACATTCTATTGCAGAATTGTGCTTCAATGACATATTTGAGAGAGTAAAACAACGCAACATCGTCAGAATGTTTACAATACGCAGGAGAAAATGGGACATGGCCCGATTAATGTACAGCTTGAGCCCACATTTACAGAATATCAGCGTTTGCGAACGTTTGGCCAAAAATAACTCACGTCCAAGTCCGCCGCTGTTCCAGTACGAATCCAAAAATGCAAGCCTACACAGACGACGACGACGATGATGTTGATCATAATGATCGCGATGAGTTGGTAATGACTATTGCGGATAACTCGGGAAAGTTGGTGGCTCTAATTATGACAAATTAAGATGTAATGTAGATTGAGATAATGGGTCTAACGATGATGCATGGTAATAGTGATACGATGTTAACGATGATGATGGTTATATATCAACATATTATACGTTTCCAGTCCAATGCTACCCAGCTATGCATTCAAACACAATCTCTGGGCTCGTGTCAACCGTTTAAGCCTTAATAGCAGTCAGGCTTGTTTAACAGATATTGTTGTGCTCGATATGTTACAGGCTAATGAACGAAAAGATATTTAGTTTGTTGTGGAGAAACGGAACATAACCCTTCATAGTTTTGAAATAAAGTTCCGATGTGTAAACACGGAGCCTGTTGTGGATCGAGATCGGAACAATGCAGGTTATGAAAAATAGATATGTAGCGATTCTAGATGAAATTAGATGTATATATAAAAAAATATTCGTCGAGGGAACTATAGAGAACCTTGCTAGAGTGGATTTAGCCTGCACTTCCATATTGGCCAGAGATACGGACGAGGTGAGAATATCCACACTTTACCCCCACCACACGAGATATACCGATGCACTACCTGATGAACTCATTTCTAGATAGAAACAAGCACCGCATCGAGAGACTGAAGCGGTGACTCCTCGATCAAACGTCTGCTGACCATCACAGCCACGATGGGATCCCACAGTTCAAACACGGTCATTAGAATTCCAGCCATGAGGGCTTCCTGTCTAGCCATGGCGCAGCGCAGTCGGGTTTCCTTTGTGTCGCAGCCACACTTTAGTTAATTATTTTCTCTACCCAAACCCATGCTTTTTCACTGCTCCTCCGAAGCCCCGTTAAAAAATAAAACCCACACATTGTAAAATGACTTTTTATAACAATTCCACTGACGGCGACTCGTTTAAGTGACAATCTTTGCCGTCGTGGTTGCGGCCAGCTCACTCTGCGTGGGTCACAGGCTATGAACTCTCCTGCAAACCTGGCGGCCGCCACCCCCCCCAGGTCTCTCCGCGGACACTCTTGCCGCGGCGATCTCACCCAACGCCTCGCCCCTGACAGCAACCGGTGTCGAGAGTTTGTCCACCAGGTCTGTGTCGCCATCACGTTGCACGAGGAGCACTGCTATTACTACGAGAAGCTTGCAGGCTGTGGCACCTCCGCTGTCGGAACGCTGGGCGTTCGTAACTCCCTTTACCAGCCATCACTGAGTGTAATCTCTCACCGTCAATACACACGTCTGTCTCCATCATAACACCTTCCTCAAATTACCTGCTTACTGAGATTCACCGATTGCATATTTACCGCGACTGATGCTCACACGGCTCAGCTGAGTCCCTGGGCATCTTCAAATCCCATCTCAAGACTCACTTTTTCCGTAAGGCATTGAAGTCCTCGAGCTAGGACTGTTGATGCTGCTCACTATTGTTGTGCTGGGATGATGACTCCCTGACAACCTGCGCCTGCTTAGGAACACATTCCTTCCTTCATTTGTTTCACCATTATTTATATCTCTTATTTTATGTCCTCTGATTTATGGCCATTATTTTACTTTTAATTGACCTACTTTGATGTTTTTTTATGACAAGCCGTTCTTTCTACAGCTCTGTGCAGCGCTTTGTGATCCTCGGGTGAAAAGCGCTCTAGCAGTGCAAATACTATTATTATCTAACGGCTGCGCACTGTGATCCACTCCGAAACCCACGCGAAGACGTTACGACTGCTCACGGACAAACCTCCCCCCTCCCCACTCATTGCAACTCACTGGAGACGTCATTTCGCGATCTGTTCGCGACGCACCCCGGGATATGCCAGCACTCGAGACGCGATCTGTTCACGGGGTCATGACCTCACCGCAGTTAATCGAAAGCCACAAGCGACACGATCTTGCGATCGGCTGTTCACGGACACTTACGGAGACAAGTTTCTTCGGCCGTGCACAGAGACGCACTCTGATCATGATACCACGGCTGTTTACTGACACTCGGGGCATTATTTAATAGTTAACTGATACTGGAGATGTGTTTACAGCTCCTCAGTGAAACTCACTTCGGGCATGTTAATTCGGGATATGTCATTTTTATATTCGCGGTCTCGACGACAAGACGGAGGTATTTTATGGTCATTTTGGATCTCCCTGATATTCAGATTATGAAAACAGATGTTTGACGCTTTCTCTTGTGTCTCCTGTCTCCACCATGACTGACAGGCTTAGTTGTTTCCTGCTTGCGCTCCTCCTGGGCTGGGCCCTCCTCCAAACTTCCAAGTATGAGAGGTCTATTGAGGTGGTCATGGGGATCCCACCTGGAGGGCTGTTCCTGCGTCACCCGTGACGGTAAATTTATAATTTTTAAAAGCAAACTTTATAGAGGGGAGAATTTGGTGGGTAATCTGATGGTAGACTATGGGGATGGGGGGAAAGGTCCACCTTTTTCTTTTTTTTCCACCTTATTTCCTCTGGTGGCCACGCTAGGGGGAGGCGTGTGCTAGGGTGCTGTGGCAATGCAGGAAGTCTAATAATTATCTGCAATCTCGTCATTCATTCATTATGAATAGAAGCTTAATCCTGTACAGGGTCGCGGAGAGGTGGACCCTATCCTGGCCAACAAAGGGCACAATGCGCTGGATGTGACGCCAGTACATCGCAGGGGACATTTTAAAGGCACTTTACTCAGCAGATCAATTAACCTCGACAGCAGCGTCTATTTGGACGGTGAGAGTAACCCGACCGCCTGGCGAATTTCTCCTGAAACAAGTCATAACACCCTCGCTCCCCTCTTCCACCGTAAAAACAAAGCATTAAAAATTCTAACCATAAAGAAGTCTGAAGGTTGTCCTTTCCAAAGAGTGGCCCCACACTTCATAAGATCAGACGCAGTAATGGTGTGGGGGTAAGATGCTCCCAGTAGGTGAGAGGCATGGTGTATAGGATGAGATACTGCATTGTTTGAGGGGTGCTTTTTATGACCTTCCCACCATCTCATTACCATCCCCAGGTCTCCGACCTCCATCCAGCATCTCTCACCAATTCACTGTCCTGTAATACCATAAATCCTTAGAACACTAAAGTAATACCCATCTGAAAGTAACTGTCCTCCACATAAAGCTGTATAAACTGGCCTTTCCTTATCACAAATCCAAAAGTAAATATATACATTCTGTAACTCACTGGCTTAGCCTCATGCCCAAGAGCTATTCACACAAGGAGCAGGTACATACAAACCACTTTGGTGATACTTGAAACATAGTCAAAGTGTACTGGAAAGATAATCAAGAAATTTAAGCATTTATTGGCAGTCAGTTGGGCACATTTTCTTATGTCAAGTAAACAGTATTTTTTAGGAAGCGCAGCTGTTGCAATGAGCTAAAAATGGGAAATGACCCACCAACAGACAGGTGCTCAATGAGTCAAGAGACGTCTACAAGTGCCCCGGCAATTTGCTGGTTTTGATACTCTACAGATATACAATGTTTTTAGATGTCATTCCAGACACAAAAGTAAATAGTATGGGAAACGTAAACAACAAAGTGTACATCTTCATGTGAACAGTGAGTTGTAAACTGCATATATTTTATTTATTTTGGACTCAACAACTAGAGATCCCGAGACACACTTGAAATTAAATATATGACAAACTGAGAGTTATAAATAGGGCATGAATATTTACAAAGTCATCAACAGCAGCCATGATCCATCTCCGCCTGGATGAATGTCACACAAAGCTAACACCGGTCTCCAACAGGTTCTCTTAGTCAGCAAAATATTTGATGGATTTGTTGGCTGCACAAATGAACAAACTTAATCTTCGAAGCTCAATCTACAGTCTGATAAATATTCCTAGGAGCACATCAATATGCTGGGAGGAAAAAAGCTTTTGTGGTGGCTGCTAGTTTTTTGAGCAATATTGCCATTAAGCTTGAGGCAACACTTTAGATCCCAATTAGAAAAACTATTTTTGCCAAGCTGCGATTGCAATAACATTCTCGGTGGTTTTGAAGGGCTGCATTTGATAATTGCGTAAAAAGCTGCAATTTATTCGCATTGCACTCTTACACTGTATACTTCTTTGTCTGCTTAATTTATTGGAATCATTGGAAATGTTTGTGCTGTGCAATTCTGCGTGTTATTTATGATCATGATTAGGGTGTCATATTGCACAAATTGGTGTTGTTTTTTTAACCTTGTGATTTTACATGTTGTGGCGTTATTTCGAACCTTTGTTGATGCAGAAATCCCGCATCTGGAGCTTGCAAACTCGCTGGGTATTTTCAGTTGTAATAATAAACATCAATCTATCAATGCAACACTCATCTATCCGCGACACACAAGCCAATTTAATTAATGACTTCATCTCCACGGTGGGCATCATCTTGTGTGTATTTCCCTGCTTTGGCTGACAATCTGTTGTTAATCTTGACCATCAGCCATCGTCCGTGTAAACAACGTGCCTTGCTCGAGCTCATTTACCTTTTAACCCTCGATACGTTTTCTGTAAGTTGTGTTTGTTCTCTAATATACGCTTGTCTCTTCCTATTTCTCTAGGGAAGTTCAAGCCCTCAAACATCACCTTGTGTCTGAACACTTTTCACATTTTTGTGTATATTTTCTTTGCAAATGTTCATCTGTCCATGACGTTCTCTCCATAGCTCTGTGCAGCGCTTTGTGACCCTCTGGTGAAAGGCGCTTTTGAAATGCAAATTATTATTATTATTATCCAATCCATGCCATAGCAGGTAATACACACTAACAGTATGTTACGGGCTAATGCAATCAGAGCATTTATACGGATCGTTTACTAAAGCAATATAATATGGACATCACTCCAATAAAAAAACTATTAAAACCCCAAAAAGTCCAATATTAAAGCTTCAGCGGGGGATTTTATTGCAAAATTATCTTTTAAAGGAGAAGTCACGACTGTGTGAGTTCATTGATTAATATTCCCAGCCATGCCTAGCTTCAGATCTCTTCCCGACACATCTCTCACGTTGTGTGACGGTATTGTATGCAGCCTGCCACCCTTTACATATAAGTATAGCGAACTCTCCACGACGCTGTTTTAATCCGGAGACCAATGTAACTCCAGCAGTGCAGTATGACAAAATAAACTTGACTGAATATGAAATATACTTCATGAATAACCGGTCACTTTTTTATATTGCAACATCCCTTGGCCAGCTTTCTGCATAAATTCAGCGTCACAAGGATGTATGTAAATGTAATATCATCAGGTACATTGACACTTTTCTTTAAAACTATTAATTTTTAGCATTTGCATACAAGGCTAAACTATATATGGCTTTGAATACAGTAAATCATACCAGCAGGACAGGTGTGAAATGAACCGTTCATTAAAAATCTGGCTGCCAAATGCTCTATGCAAGCTCTTTGGAGGTAGGGTCCTATAAATAATACGCGCTCACATGCACCACCCCACACGAGGTGCCCAGCGCAATCCAAGCTTACAGTGCACCAAGACAAAAGGTCACGCCAGCTTACCAACTGTAAAATGACAGCAAGGCAAAGGGAGATTGGCTTTATTCACTGGCCGAAGTTCAGAAGGCCCCTCAAAACTTATAAAAGTTGCTTGTTTTTCAGATGCGATGGGATGGTGCCCTCCAGCTAACATTAATTACTCTATGTACCAGGGCCCACAATTTCCATCAACAGGCCTAGCGCTCTGGAACGCAACTATTATTTATTAGCCTCTGCTTATTGACTGACAGAGTGACACTTCTTCGCTGGTGTAATCTCCACTTACTCTACCTTAATTGCGACCTTTAAAGAATATTTTCCTATGTATGCCATGATAACTTGCAACAAGAACACGCGCTCATTCAGAATCGTTCACTGAGACGGAGTATCTAGACCAGCCCGTATGCAGGTGCTAAGTGGATCTGCACATTGCAGGAATGCATCTATTCCCCAGTTTATTAAGTATGGCTAATGATAATGATAAAGGGTATGTGTTCATTATGTGCACACATGGTCTATTTTTGCTTTAAAAGAAGTGTATACATCATTATATACAATTGGTTAAACTTTCTTTTACAATAAAAGCTGAAAAACACGAATCCCAAATTGTATGTGCATGCATGTGAGTGTAACATTACATTGGAGGTCGAAACTAAACTCACAGGTGTTGTTAGTGTGCGCAACTTATAAATAAAGGTTATGATAACATATCACGCAGGTTTTTAACAGCCAATGTGATGAATCACAGCAGAATGATCTGATCGGAATGTGTTATTAAGACCTTCCACCACCAAACACAGCCAAAGAGATTACATTTCCACGTGTAGGTGTGCATTGCCTGCCAACCAACATTATTTGACCTCATCAGTAGCTAAACAGCAATGCTCACAGCCACGAGTAGTGCTGTCATATAATAATAATTGCATTTACAGAGCGCATTTCACCCGAGGGTCACAAAGCACTGCACAAAGCTGTGGAGAGAACGGCACGTCAACAACAATAACTTTTTGGGTAATATGACAATTACTTGTGTTGGGTGGTGAAGAATAATAACACCAATTTCCGCCCCCCCCCCCCACATCATGTCATGGTTAGACCAAGCAAACATCTATTGTGAATCAAAGTTTAGGTGTTAACACGTTTGTAGGCAGCAGGGGGATCTCAACAAAAGTGAATCAATTTTGGCTGCTCGCAGTCACAATTCCTTCAACAGCTTGGCTAATGTTTCAGCGAAGGAACTTGTGGACATAGCAAGCATCCCTCCGTGCTCTAATTCACTAAACACATGTGTGTGACTGACAGAGTGGATTTCAAAAGCATGTGACAAAATAACGTCCACATAATACGCTCCGGTGCAAATGTCAGCAAATAGCTTTGGAGTGATCTATTGTGTTAGGTTAGGAGCGGTAATGGGTAATAATATGCACTCACCACTGGCCAGCAAGCGTACAGTAAACGAATATCAGGAAGACCATGGTGGTGTCATTCCACATTCTACGAATCCATGTGATTATCCAAGCGACTGGGAGCGAGTGACGCGATCTACCTGCGAATTGCACTCAAGAGCTGCTCTTTCGGGATCGCCGTGTCGAACGTCCCTCCTCACTCACTCCCGCTACGTCTACAAACGAATCGAGAGAGGAGGAACGCCCAACACGGCCATCCGACAAGAAAAAACTCTCGAGCAATTCTCGCGCGGTGGAGCAGTGGAGCAGTAATTCACCTGACGGACGGTGCAGGCACGCCGCTGACCCGGCAGTCCAGCTGCACGCGGCTGCCCTCGGGCACCTCTCGGCTCTTCAGCTTGGTGGTGAAGTGCGGCGGCTCCTTTTGGGGCGCCGTCGTCCTCTTGTCGTCGTCTGTGATCGGAGTGTCCGCAACTTTCTGCTCGAACATCGATGCCAGGGGCGGGGGAGGTGGAATCGTTAGACCTGCAGGTTGTGCCACAGGCATTGCTTCATGTGCTTCCGGTGCCGTTGCTGCCTCCACACTGTTTTCCAGCTGGCTGGAAAACTCTTGCTGAGCATTGGGGTCTTGGTGGTGGTTGTGGTTTGAATCTTGCTTTGTGTCTAAATCTTGTTGCCAGGAGGTGGCCTCAGTTTTCTTCTGAAGATCCTGCTCTTGCTGGCTGTAGTCATACAATATGTTCTGGTCATGTGGCTGGGGCAACACCTCTTGCTTTTGCTGGTGCAGGGCTTGCTGCTGTTGCTGCTGCCGCAGTTGAAGCAGCTGCTCCTTGGACTGCACACGAATCCTCTCGACGGGCGCAGGAGCAGTCGAACCCTGCTTGGGACAATCCATCGCCTGGCAGATGTCCTCTGTTGACACGTGGCCCCCACGCCCTGCAGACTTTCCCCTGACCCGGCCGCCTCTACGTGGTGGACCCGACTTGAACAGGGTTGAGAGCTCTTCAATTAGCGCTGCCGCTTTGTGCTTTGAGTCCGTCTCACTGCACACGGATTTCCCCGTGCCCTGCTTCTGCTGATTAAACCCCACGCTTTCGCTGCCACGAATGGCCGAAGGCCGATACGCGCTACAGCTCGTGTCAACCGACCCGGTTTGCCTCTGCTGACCACGGTTGGAGGAGTCACTGTCGGTCTGCACAGGCTGGCAGCTGTTGAATGTTCTCTCAGGTGCTTGGGCTTGATTCTGCTGGAGCACCCTATCCATGTTTTGAAGGCCCTGTCCTGGTAAAGATTCTTTGGGTCCCAGCATGGCCTGGCACGCTAAGTTTGGTCTGCTCAGGGGGCTCACCCCATCTTCAGCCGAGGGGCAACCAATGGCCTCACGAGCGAGGTCAACGCTCTTGTTCAACTCATCTTGGCTCAGGAAAGCGGACAGGTCTGGAAAAAATTCCTGGTCTCCCATGTGGCCTTGGGTGTCGCTTGGATGCCGTTCCCACTGTTGTGTCCCAGGTGAATGCCCTGGGATTCCTGGGTTTGTGTTTCCTTCTTGCATACTGTAAAACGTGACAAAAGACAACAATGTAAACCGCTCTTGCATTACTATGTTCATACTGTCGTTCTGAGCAGTGCTCGACATGGCTGTCTTGAACACTCACTTTCTGAAGACCAATTCTCATCTGCTGTGAAAACTTACATCAATATTATTTTTCTGACTACATAGTACTATACAAATAAAAATATATGACTTCACACAATGTTATAATTTTACTGTTAAATGCCAAGTTTAAAACGAAGTTACATTTTGTAAGTTTTATATTTTTCATGGACAGCAATTATGAATAAAATCAGACATTTTACATAAATTTCATATAAACATTTGTTCTTTACAAACTATATATAATGCGATGGACAAAATGATGCAGGAACTATTAACGCACAAATGTCAACACATATTTCTTTATCTCTGCAACACATAGTCATAAGTCATTGCCCATGTAAAGGCTTATTTTGAATAACTACCTCAGGAAATTCTAAATATGATTACGTTTTCAAACTTAATGAACAAAGTCCTAGGTTCTGCCACAATTTACAAAGGAAAGCAGCACGGTTTGAAAGAGAATTATGAACTCCTCACAACAGGTGGATGCTGGAAAGGTGACCAATGTACATGCCACAATTACAGCACAATTATCGTGTTCCCTTACTCGTACAGCAGCGCTCGTGCTGTGCGAACTGTCCCCGTTATAATGGCCTCTCGTGATCGCTATTCCACTCATCTCACTGTCAGACACCGCTTAGTCCTTTACAGGGTCGCGGTGAGCCGGAGCCTATGCCGGCAGAAACAGGGCGCAAGGCAGGGATATACCCGCGATCGGACGCCAGCCCGTCTCCGGGCATTGAGGGCAATTTAGTCTGCAAGGCAATTAACCTGTGCAGCAGCATGTTTTTTGGACTGTGGGAGGAAACCGGAGTGCCCGGCGAAAACCCACGCGGACACGGGGAGAGAACATGCAAACTCCACACAGACAGCAGCACCCGAGCCGAGATTCGAACCCGGGACGTTCGGCTGTGAGGAGGCGACAGCGCTACCCACTGGGCCACCGTGCCGCCCTGCTATACCGCTCGCATGTTTTAATTACGGCGTTGGGTGAACAAATCACACGCTGACTGCGTCGTGACCTCCAAAACCTTAATGACATTACATCAAACAAAATGTCGCTTTTTATCTTGAAGGAGCACATTGAGCCTGCGACAGTGCTGCCTTGGTTTGTAATTTTCTTTTAAGCATAACTCATTGCTTTCACATTAACTTGTGACACACAGGCACAAAGTTGCTCATAGAGCATCTAATGCTCTCGATTTGGTGCAATTCAGCGGTGGGTGGAAACAGGTGTTTTAACGCGGTGGAAGTCCCCATTCATCTCATATGACTTAAAAAAGTATATATATATATATTTCCAGTTTGGTCGTTATCCAGATGTGTAACGCTGCATTGTGTCTGCACACGTAATTTATTTTCCATCGTGGTTTAAATGTGAAACTTTTTTTTTCTTCCGGAAAGTATTTGGCCTATTTTCTCCATAATCTCCAAATGTCTTGGGCGATGAGTGCCCACACTTTACTCCACCTTACGGCACTTGCCTACGATATTTGCTGCTTCTTTCGTATGCCTCATGTAGGCGTTAAGCAACAACCTTAAGGGTTACGTTTAGGCGGCTGAGCCAGGTAATTGTGTAAGGGAGTAGCAGCGGGTATCGCTGCCGTCCCTCTTTCGTATTTCTCTCATCTCATTGTCTGAAACCGCTTAGTCCTATACAGGGTCACGGTGAAGCCGGAGCCTATCCCGGCAGACACAGGGCGCAAGGCAAGGATATACCGACGATGGGACGCCAGTCCATCGCCGGGCACTGCGGGGCAATTTAGCCTGCGAGCCAATTAACCTATGTAGCAGCATGCTTTTTGGACTGTGGGAGGAAACCGGAGTGCCCAGCGAAAACCCACGCGGACACGGGGAGAGCATGCAAACTCCACACAGAAAGGCACCCGAGCCGAGAGATTCGAACCCGGGACCTTCTTGCTGTGAGGCGACAGTGCTAACTACTGGGCCACCGCGCCACCCTCTTTCGTATTTGTGAATTGGGGATTCAGTCGTTAAGTGTTCCATGGATTGTTTCCCAGTGACCGCAGTCGCTTCTGTGGTGTGACTATTTGCACTGCTGGCTGGACGGAGGCGGTTTGTTCATTAAAATTGCCGCACTGTTTCAAGCGAACTAGCGACTTCCATAATTTTCTCTGATATGCCATCTAAAAATGTAGGATGTACCATTCCTGGCGTCAGTGTGATTTCGCTATTGGAGCTGTAAATACTGACTTTAATGATGCAATTGTTTTTCTGTTAATTTACATTGAAAAGTAAAAAAAAAAGAGGTGAAAAAGGAAACCATTATTAACATCACTGGTTTAACGTCCTCTGATAGTGGCAGGCAATATTAAAATGTGGTTGGAGAGTAATCTTAATGCCAATCGTGTTTACTTGACATCAGGCAAAGTGCACTGTTTTGTCAGCACTGCAGCATGTTTAGGGGCAAACTCCCAGTGATGTGCCACTCAAATCCACAGCGATTGCTGGGAGTAGAATCATCACCCTTCCTGGCAAATCATGTGCTCTTTCTCTGGTTACAACACCACAGCATATTGACGTTGGATGATTGGGCATTCTTTTGACACTCACAGGTTATATTCCAGCAATGCTTGTAAACACCAAAGATTAACAAGCATCGACGCGGCTGTCGCCTGAGGATGCCTCCAACGTGTGAGGCGAAACGTCGTGATGGAGGGAGAGAGGGAGCGATCGACGCGGTTGTCCGGAGAGAGAAGCTTTTCGAAGCAATCACCATGCATCGAGCCATGAAAACTTACATCATTACAATTCATGGCTTGTGCATTTTTCTCTACATATATGGTCCTTGGACACGCGACAAGAATCCACGCGTTATTTTCTTTGACTATAATCTAATTCATCATCTTCAGCTGCTGGATCAAGACCACGCCAAGCCGTCAACCATCACTAATGAATCTGCGATGCGATAATCCACGTGGCTTTTAAATTCTGACCACCAGTCACCTTCCCTTCTAGTGGTGATGTGTCGTGCTCGAAGCCCACTTATTCCCCTTCAACAATCCATGTGACGTTTGAAGCTTCCGTAGGATCTAGAATCTTTGTGTTTGTTTCCATGGTTTTTTTGGGTTTTGCTAAAACATACAAATCATTCAATGTTTATGAACCATAAGCCATTGCAGATAATGCCTCCTGGTTCAAAAATATGTCCTTCAGAGACACAACTATGTTGCTTTTCATCATTAAATCACGTTTTTCAAAAGCAGTTAAACCCGCCATCTTTTTTCATTTTATTGATCCGGTTTGCTTTTAATAATTACTTTAGATATTCACAGTCTGATGTAATAATACATGCAAGCAAACAATATTACACGTATTTGTTTGCATCCTTCGCTCACTCTTCTGTCTGACTCATTTCTCATTTTCTTACACAGTAGCAAGTGTTGTGATTAGTTTTCCAGCTGTATCTCTTCAAGAGATATCTTCAACGGCTTAGAAAACCTGAGATTTGTCTTTTTTGGTCATTTAGCTTGCGAATTGCTCTTCTTAGTTGCTGTGTCGAGTGTTCCTGCTCTGTCCTTTCCGACGTTTCACCTTCCACGTTGGAGGCATCAGACATTCATGCTTTCAACGTGAGACACAAAACGTCATTAAGGCGAGAGCAGAAGAGAAAGTACACTCGACACGGCTATCCCGAAGGAACAGCTATGGAGAGTATTTCTCATGCAACGAGCTATTAAAACCTATATCGTTACATGTTTGGAGCGCCACTTTTCAACATTCTTTATGACGTTTTTAAAATCAGCAGTTTATTTCCGTTTGTTGTTACAATGTAGTCATAATGCTGTTTCTATGCATTGGCTTTTATAATTTTGTTTAAATTAGCAGTCAAAATTTAAACGTATATCTATGTAGAAATAAACACCTAAAAGAAAAAAGTTAGTAGAACGTATCAAAATTACTAGTGGGAAGAAACACTTTTGCAAACGTCATTCATAACGATATTAGAATAAGTAATGATGTCGGTTTTCACGGCTCGATGCATGATGATTGCTTCGAAAAGCTGCTCTCTCGGGACAGCCGCGTCGATCGCTCCCTCTCTCTCCACCTTGCGATGTTTCGCCTCTAACGTTAGAGGCATCCTCAGGCGCAGTATATACACATATACGCAGTATATGTGTATATATAATAATAATAATAATACATTTTATTTAAGGCGCCTTTCTGGGCACTCAAGGACACGCAGTATATGTATGTGTATGAATATGTTTTCATAATAATTCATTTGAGAAATGAAGGCACAAATATAAGTAGATAAAATAGCAATCATCTCGTATTGTATTGTTGCTGATTTTCCATTCTCGTGTCGTTGTGGTGGTGCCTCGCTTTGTGACCCTCGGGTGAAAAGCGCTCCATAAATGCAATTATTATTATTATTATTGTATGCCCATAATGGAAGCAAATAATGTTTTGTTTTATATACAAAAAGTAAAAGTTTGCCGTAAAATGTAATGACCATTTGTGAGTAATATATTAGGTGTTAGCAACATTATTTAGTGCACTGCTGTGTTAACGTGACACATTGAGAATGATTTAGAGTCACGACTAACATCAGTGGTAAGCGATATTAATATTAGCTCTGGATAACCACTGCACCAACCTACATTAAACAGCGTGGTGAAGTATGGTTAAACTGCTTTCATGACTAACACAGTGAGAAGGCCTTCATGTATCATTGGATTTGAAAAGGGCTGAAAATTATAACAGTTTGTAAAATTATATATAGAAAATTAATGTTTACTAAGCATGCACCATTACACACAATAAGCCATGTATTATAGGCACTCATTTAGTATGAAAGAGCCGACGTATGCAGTTGATAATAGAAAAAAATGTTCCGTAACATCACACAATCCCATGAGGAAGCGTGGAGCATATGGGAGCACTGAGGTCACTTCCTAACCACGCAAATGCCTCACTCCCCTGCCATCACTGTCATGATCCCAAAATTCCTGGTTACCAAATGCGCTCCATCCTTATCAGTGGGAATTCCTATTTTGTGAAAGCACCTCATGGAAATGTAACCAAGATCTATACTTAAACGTCGCCCCTCGGGAATGTGCCGCTAAGCAAATACTGTGTTTAGGCAGCATGCTGAAATTGTACTGAAGACTGTGAGTTTCTGTTTTTTGTAACCGCTGATATGTTGATATTTGTTCTGCAAAACAAGTTGCTAATTCAGTGTCTGAGCAAACTCAATCTGGTCTATGACATGAGGAAACTTAAGTCTTATTCGAGGGCAGGTGGCCAATACACTAACGCGGTACTCAGTAATGGCCACGGATTAACTTTAGTGCCCCTGGCAGACAGGAACATAGCTTGACATCTGATCAGTTAAATGTACTTCAGATTTAATATTGAACCATTGTTCATGATAGGTACTCTTTGTGAGTCAATGTCAGAACTATATCAAATTACGAGGCATATACATAATGAGTTGAGATAACAATGAAATATTAAAATAATTCACGTTCACTATTGGGCAGCAGGTATGTGTATCATTCATGTCATTCAAGCTATATTACTGCTTACCACTCATACTGTACACATGTGCCTAACAGCTTTACATACATTTCATGTGATACGTGTTAAACAGACTTCCATGCATACTTTTAAATATACAATGAAACCAATGACTTGTATTTTTATTTGTTATTTTAATTTGAACAATTCCACGACACCGTTGCCAACACGTAAATTCCAATGGCTGTGAGCTTTTTGAAAAGGTAGTGAAAGAACGTCTAATCATATTAGACGCGCTTGGTGTAAAGGAAAATTATGCAACAAAGATAACTTTCAAAATAATGTCAGCTGATTCATTTCCCCCTCACCCCGATTACTTTTGATACATAAAACCTCGGTGCGAGGCACTTGTTTGTCAGAAAAATATCCCAAAATACCTCGTGACATGAGGAACCAGGATAATTCAGCCACTTTGGCACCTTGCCCGTTGGTGGTCCATTGCTGCTCCAAAACGGCCTAAAACATTCTAAATTTACCCGAAGAGACGTCGGGGACGTCTTCTTACATTTGTTTAAGCTTACAAGTAAACTTATAGAGGGATTATTCAAAAGGGCACGTTTACGCACGCCAGCTTGTGTCATTTTAAGTTCAAGAAGGCCAGAAAATGCTTACGGTGCAGTCTCTTCCCCTTTGGCGTCAGCTGTCGTGCGCATTACTCTGCAGCAGGTCGGCTATATTTAGTGCCTGATATCGCTTTACTTCGGGAACTCCAGAACCAGGAGCCCGTCGGCGCGCGAGGTTCCAGAACTCATTCAAGCGACAGCTCCAAAGCGCCCGTGCCACTGCGAATCTGTCGGCCGTGGAGGGGCCCAGCAGAGAGATGGCGTGGATGGCGAGGTGGACATCAGCGGCGGCGGCGGCAGGGGGATGTTTGCGCGAGCACCGCGGCCCGAGTGGCCTGGGAGATGCCGAACGTGCCTCTGTAGCTGGCAACCCCACGCGTGCCAATTCCAGGCCACCAGATAAAAATATCCCTGCTAAACAGCGTGCCGTGCCTTTTCTTAATTAACAGTTGCAAAGACCCAGTTGACAAAATTTAAGAACCAAGAAATAATGACTCAGTAAAAGTGCCTTAACGTTGACGCCATGAAATGCATTGTTATGAGTTGTAAATCTGTTCCATTGCTGTTTTTTTACAAGTTGCAAAGCTGTGTGTTAATTGAAAATAACATTCTGGTAGTGCTGCACAAACACTTTTTTAATTTTTTGTATTTTAAAGGAACACCTCC
This sequence comes from Mordacia mordax, assembly GCA_036362905.1. NCBI lineage: Eukaryota > Metazoa > Chordata > Hyperoartia > Petromyzontiformes > Petromyzontidae > Mordacia > Mordacia mordax. Next base: position 20,340,483 of record JAZEWT010000012.1, read on the forward strand.
AACTGATAGGATTACTTCAAGAAAAATCTGCATCATAATTTGTAAGTAACCCGAAACTAACCATCAATGCCAAAACAAATGGCTGTAAAACACACCGAAGCCCCTCTCACAAGTCGGACGATAAGCCGTCATTCTCATACCACAACTGAATTAAGTGCCATGAATACAAAGTGCCTTCTCACAAGTTGGGGGATAGGCCCTCTTAATGATACCACAACAGGATTAAATGCCATGAGTAGAAAGTGCCAAAGAAAACTTCCACCCGTCAATTCTACATAGGACAGCATAGGTACGCGCGTCAATGAATATGTACTTCATTCGCCTTCTGAATAAAGTGACAGAACCTTCACCACTCACAAGAAAAATTGGTGCACCGAGTAAATCCAAGATTCCGCAACACGGACGCGCGGCATTCTCAAGAAACAAAGCAGCAAAGTGGTTTACCTGATGCCGTCTCAGTATTGCCAAGCAGAGGATCAACGTCCTGCACCCTTGTGGATCCAGCTGTCCGACTGCTCGTCAAACAAAAACTTGACGGTTACCGAAGCGTCAATCTCAGTGTGGTGAGGCTCCTACACCTTCAGATCAGCCTCGCGTACAATGACGGACGGCGCTCATGAACGCTGAGGAGCTGAAGGCTCTGCCAACGTGACTTAGCGTCACTCCACCAAACGGCGGCGGTTATTTTGGGAAGGTGCTTATGGCTGTGGTCCATGGGGTACGGAGGTCTGCTACCATCTCATTGGCCGGAGCTGTGGGGGCAAGAGCGGCAGCTGGTGTCACCGGCACAGGCGACCACATCAGAGGCATAGCTTACAGATCGGCACCAACTGAGCACAGTCTCTGGTTTGGGACACAGTGAATCGCTCACTATGTTTACTGCATTGTTCCACACAGTCCCGATTTCCACTTGACGCATTCGCTGCGATGTTGCGTCCCTTAGTATGGGAGCGTCGTTGGCATTGAGCAATCGATTTAAAGTCATGAAAAGGCTTGCCAACCCACCGATGATGAGCTTTATCGGTCCGATCAATGCTCTACATAGCAACGCACGAATAGTTACTTTGTGGCTAGCTGCCGACCTGCACCTGCTCGGGAATATTTATTCCTTCCTTGTTTGTTGAAGATTTTTTTTTATCGCTTATTTTAGGTCCTAGACTTTATTGCGATTATTTTGACTTTCAGTTGAACTGTCCTGATGCTATTGTTGTTGACATGCCGTTCTCTCCGCAGTTCTGTGCAGCGCTTTGTGACCCTCGGGTGAGAAGAGCTCTAGAAGTGCATTTATTATTATTGTTGTTGTTGAGTGGCAGAGGGTTATTGACGAGAAGTTTGGTATAAAAACAACACAGCTGCCTAACCCAGAAGCAATCGAGCATGGCATTGTCTAACAATCTATCGGGCAAATAGATTCGCGTAAATCTGATCGTTTAATTTGCGATTACCATTGATCATGATACTTTGCATCTGTATGCACTTCGAAAAGATGTTGGTCTGAAGAGGCTTAACAAATGCATCTTCATTTGTCTCACTGACAGGCATCAAATAATCAACAATTGCACATCTAATTGTAACCATCAGCATGCCAGATAAACCAGATTTCGGCGTTACATGCAAATGTACGTTGGTAAGTGCCCTGTGATAAGACTTTACATTATCAGCCAATGTCACTCAGTCTGATAAAAATGGATGTGGTTCCTTGTGCCCATTCTAAGATAAAAAGTCATCCGTGCATGATATTTATATTCATAGCACATTACTAAAGTCAACTGACAGTTAATTTAATGCAGTGCTTTCGTGTGTTTACTTTAACAAAGTGAAACACGCATTAACTTTAAATTAATCATGTTAAACAGTCCGGCGATGGACTGGCGTCCCGTCGTCGGGTGTATTCCTGCTTTACGCCCAGTGTTTCCGGGATAGGCTCCGGCTCACCGTGACCCTATATAGGATTAAGCGGTTTCAGATAATGAGATGTTAAACAGTGTATATGTATATGATAAAAGGGAATTATCCAACATTTTTAACGTGTGGTATTGTACCGATGCAGATGTTTACTGCTCGGCATTTGAGCATTGCTACTCATCGCAGTCTTGTCGCGATAGCCGTGTTTTGCGTATCTCTCCTACGCGACGTGTCGCCTCCCACGTTGAAAGTGTCATCAGGCTTTGACGAGGGGAAGGCACCGTCAACACGGCTCTCCCAAAATATCAGCTCCGTTGTGTGACAGTGTTTCTAAAGTCCTTTGTTACAATGACCCTTGCGAAGTAATTTCGGTCCGTCGTTACACCTCATTACTGCCAAGGCAGGTCACTAACGTTTTACATTTGCTACTTGACAGTGTGTGCAAGAAGCATACTGTGACACAGATCACACAAACAGCAAATCATAACGTGAATCTAAGCATCTCGTAGAAAAGCATATACACGTATATGTGCACACATCGCTAATGTTTGGAACATTGACGATGCGTGTAAACACAGTTTAGCGCAGGGTGTGAAAATGTCATTGCATTAGAAGAGGGGCTCCACAATTGTTTTTGTACCGGCATCACAAGGCACTTTAGCTTGACGGTATGGAGTAAAACTGGCCAGACTGATAATGAGCCAATAAAAATAGGCAGGGGCATGTATATCGAATATTTTTTAGACACTAAAAAGCCTGGTTGGGAGTGCACTGAGTATTAAGTCGGTTCGCGTGGAGGCGACACTTCAGATCCTACAGCTAAAACATGTTTGATGATTGCGTCTAAAAGCGGCTCTTTCGGGAGCAGTCGCACACACGACTCAACTACAAAACGCGTGAAGCGAAACGTCGCGAACGAGAGAGGAGGAGCGATCGACGCGGTTATCCCGAAAGAGCAGCTTTTAGAAGCAATCGGCATGAATCGAGCCGTGAAAACCTACATCAGTCAAACATGTTTGTCAATTGCTCTAAATGCAATGAGCTACAAAGATATGTTAAGACGATGTAGTTTGCATACAACGTGGCTTTCAGGCTGTTCTATTTAGTAACAGTAATTTGCTTCCTTTTGCATTTAGAATAAATATCTCCTTCTAAAAACAGTGCGTACATATTAATAGAACGGAGTTTGACGTGGTACGGGTAAACAGCATGCAGTCTAAGACAACTAGAAAATGATCATGTCATCGGCACACACGTGAATGTGTCGGTCACTTGAGACGACTGGTAATGGGGTTTACAAAGATAGAAAACAACAGTGGCCAATGGAGGAGTGCCGAGGTTTCCCGATATTTATCCCCATCTGTCCTGTAAAAACCCTGGTTAAAAATACTCGACGCTATTGCTTTGAGTAGCCCCGCTTCAGGCGAGTTACCTCTGCCTCCATCACGTTCGAACCACCACGTGTATCCACCCTGGCAGTATCGGTTAAAATAGCCCAGATACAGACAATACAATGTCAGTGATCTTTGCTCTGTTTCTTAACAATAATCTGCCAATAAATCTGCCTGAGACAGTAGCTCTTTAGAATTAAATGTTGGACCATCCGTTGACAGGACTGGTCTGGTCGCTAAATTGTTGAGGTAGTTGACTCGACTACGCTCTTTCCCACCCAAATAAAGTTCTTAAACTTCACCCATCACCTATGGACAAAATACCCACGATGTTCTTACCCCAATTCACAAACGTCCCGAGTGTGCACTTGGCCGTGACCAGATGTTCGAAAATAAAACGAGGAGACGAACAATCCTGTCGCAAGGCAGTCTGCTATCAGCCTCAGGCGCCTTCCTTTCTATGTGGAGTTTGTGTGTTCGCCTGTTATGCACGAGATTCCTCCGGATTCTCCGGTTTCCACTCAGAACCAACAAACACTCATTAATTAATTCGCCGATAACATTAAGACGTAGTTCAGGAAGCAGTGTCTGGCCGGTTCACAGTCCGGCTGATTACCCACCTCTCTGCGGTCTCTTCGCGCCTCCGTATTAGTGTCTTGTCCATAACCAGCCATAGAATTTGCACGGCGTCTTATAAATTGTATTCGTCCTATAATTATGCTTATTGTACTACAAGCCTCCATCTCCCCACGACCGTCATGACCTTCGTCTCAGTTTCTCTCTCAGAGAGAGAGAGCACCTCCTGGAAAGTTCAACCCGGTGCGTTGTTTTAAACCTGCAGCGCCTCTCTTAAACTTCCAAGTTTCTAAATCCTGACGGCACAACATAATTTATGTTCAGCTCTGCCAACGTCGAGCATCTTGGCACAACCGTCAGATATGAAAGGGAAACATCTCGTCTGGAAAATAATTGAACTTATTTACACTTATGTGGTGAGAGTGTATGATTGCGGGTAAATCTCCGTTGATACTACTCTGGCTCTGAGATGTGATGATTGGGTGCCACCTTTAATGCCACTTCTCCATCCCGTGCCCCTGTTTCCTCCTCCTCCGGGATTTTCTTTACACTTCTGTTACACACTTTGTTATGTGGGGACGGCACGGTGGCCCAGTGGGTAGCGCTGTCGCCTCACAGCAAGAAGGTCCCGGGTTCGAATCTCTCGGCTCGGGTGCCTTTCTGTGTGGAGTTTGCATGCTCTCCCCGTGTCCGCGTGGGTTTTCGCCGGGTACTCCGGTTTCCTCCCACAGTCCAAAAGCATGCTCCTGGATAGGTTGATTGGCTTGGAGACTAAAAATTGTCCCGCAATGCCCGGCGATGGACCGGCGTCCCGTCGTCGGGTGTATTCCTGCCTTACGCCCTGTGTTTCCGGCATAGGCTCCGGCTTCACCGTGACCCTATATAGGATTAAGCGGTTTCAGATAATGAGATGAGAGAAATAAAGTAAAAAAAAGATTTGTTCATATGTTCAAAACGGTGGCAGATGCAAGGTAAAACGATCAAAACATGGACGGAGTTTTGATGAAGCGAAACTGAACATAGCCATCATAAAATGCTTTGATGAAAATCAATCAATAATATTTCATTTTGTGATGCCATGCAATTTCATTCATAAGAGTTTTCTCATCTCATCTCATTGCCAGAAACCGCTTCGTTCTGGACTAAACATATTTTCATTTACACGTGGAAACACCTCGGATGTGTTTCTTTGCTCCTTAGAAATAAATGTCATGTTGTCCAAACCATGCGCATCGTATTTTTACATGTGGTTGAATTGCTAATATTCTCAATTTGCGTGTCCACATAATTTCTGTGCAATTTCCTCAGTGCGCCGACGCCATGCACCGTCACAGCATTCGATTCTTGTGGTCGGGGTCCATAATTGTAATTTAGCAGCAGTCCTGTTTATTATTGTGGATTTATTAAACGCATGCGGTCTGCTTCACAGTGGACGGTGAAACGCCCTGTTAGCATTCACATGAGTAGTAGGCCACTGAGTGCCAGCGTCATGGTCTAAATCAGCTAACTTCGACTGGGATCATAAATAACTACTGCAAAAAACGTTACAGGACCCTCCTGAAAAAGAGTCGCCGAACTCGGTAAGGCTTTCTGATAAAAACTAATGTAATATGATAATACACCACTTTGATATGTTTAATATGTGCGCCACACTAGAGTTAACCAGTGTGCATCCTTTCCTTTCACCTTCGCAGTGTACAGTATTTAAGCACGGTCATTATTTCTCTGGTTACTTATTGTCATTGATGATAAACCACAAAGCCAGTGGAAAGTTGCGCCTGTCACCCACATATAACAGAACATTAATCACGATGAGTCCCGTAGCGAAGAGCAACATTTCACACCAAGACTGCTCGTGCCACAGTAAAGGGGGTGATATTCTCAGCAATGATGAATAACTTCAAATTAAACCTCTCTGCCAGTGGCTATAACGTATTGCCAGAGCCTGATTTGCTAGTCAAAGTAATGATGCATAGAGTCTTCAAGCAACGCATATAATAAACAAAGTTAGATTCATAACTCTTTTTTTTTAGGTTAGGTCATGTGAAAAAATGTGTTTCAAATAGCCTTGAGCTTATCAGGCATGTGTGCACAACTAAACTCATTACAAAAGCTTTTTGTGAATGTCAAATGTGCCGAAACGTGTGCAGCCTCTTAGCTGCCCAACAGTGTCCCAGCCCCAGACTATCAACATGCGCGACATGCCCTTCAACATGTTTATGATATAACGTGGCAGACAAGTCACGTCTGTACATTATCTCGTTGAGTGCCTTCCAGTCCAATTGCAGGGGACAAGTTAAATTTAGAGAGACCTCCATCATGACAATGCCTCCCAGAGGTTGCTCATGACAAAAATGGCAACGTGTTTTGGCAAGTCGTTGAATCACGGAAGTTTTTTTTTTAAAGCATAACTTCAAGTGTCAACTGAGCAACAACATTCGGAAGTATATTTGAGCTGAAATAAGCACCAGATGTTGATTAATTGAAAGCATGCATATTCAGCATTATAAGCAAGCTATTGTAAGAACTGTTTACACAATACATTATTTGACAGCAAGAAGGCCCGGGTTCGAATCTCGGCCCGGGTGCCTTTCTGTGTGGAGTTTGCGAGTTCTCTCCCCGTGTCCGCGGGGATTTTCGCCAGGCACTCAGGTTTCCTCCCACAGTTCAAAAAACATGCTGCTGCATAGGTTAATTAGCTTGCAGACTATATTGCCCTCAGTGCCCGGTGATGGACTGGCGTCACATCGTTGGGTATATCCCTGCCTTGCGCCCTGTGTCTGCCGGGATAGGCTCCGGTTCACCGCGACCCTGTACAGGACTAAGCGGTTTCTGACAATGAGATGAAATGAGATTATTTGATAACAAAAATGTTTTTTTTTAAAGATACTGCACATGTTACCTTTACACCCACATTGCACGATTGGCACAATGAGAGGTAACAAATTCTTGTATCAAGGTGAACATCCTAGCACATTTATTAAGTGCAACACGAATGGACTTTAAAGATGAGGTCATGCAATACTATAAGGATGAGGGCAGTGGGATTTATTTGCCCATGAAGGACAATGGTCACTGTGGATTGGTGAAAATGTCGGACCTAGACCTTGGAGAACAACTACCTTCCAACAATGAAGGTTGGTGCACTACCATCTGAAAGGCTGGTTATGGAATGATAGCCAAAAGAAAAGGACAGATCCAAGAGCATGACCACCATAGACATGCATTGATGAGAGCCACTCGTGTGTTTGAGTGAGATGGATTGTGACACTGCAATACTGTGAGTGATGGTAACGACATGGGAAATCTTCAGCACTGGAAATAGAACAGCTGATGATTATGGCAGAACACTGTGGAACACTCTGCATGCAAATGGATTTTCAGCTGAAAATGTCATAGGTTAAGATGCTAGATTACATTTTTTCACATATATTTGTCACTGTTAGTAGCAACTGGTGGATTATTTCATGCAGATATATCTCTGGATTCAGATTATTTCATGCAGATATATCTCTGGATTCAGATACTGCTGTGGTGTCATAATCTCCCCACATCTGTCCACCAAGTGATGAAAATGGGCACCGCATGGGTAAGTCGTTCGACAAAGCTGGGTGTGGTGGTGAAACGTGTGGGTCGTCACTCCTCCTCCTCCAAGATCTCCAGCCAGTGTGGAAAAAGAGACCAACAATGTCCTCGAGATGGGTACTCTAGGGATCGTTCTTGTGAAAGCCCTTCTGGAGCAGTAGTCTGTACCTTTTGCAGCGCTGCACCTTTACATGTATCTTTAGATTATGGCTATTAATAATATTCAGAAATGTATAATGAACTTGGCAGCTAAGGTGTATGGCTATTTAACAAAAGTATTTATAGAAATTACAGATAATGAGCTCGAGTTTTATCTATTTTAAGTGCCCAACTCTCCAGCAGTAAAGGGGGCTCGCAGAAAACCACTGCAGTGCATAAACCATACGTAAACTTGTGAACGTAGGGTGCATAGATGTGGGAACACAGATGGTCAGTACAACAATGTTTAGTGATACAACAATGTTTAGTGATGCTGATTTTGCGGCCATAGCTGACATGAGCGATGTGTGATATCCGGACCAGCCATTTCACAAAACGGGATTGACCAGCACCGTAAATTATGGTCAATCAAATGCCACGGGGAGGCCTTTAACAAGCAGTGGATTGACAACGGGCCGTACATTATTTTAAGTACATTTTCCTTTTATATTCCGCCTATATTCGTGCATTTAATGTACACACTCTATCAATAATCCATATGGCCAACAGTGACAATGTTTCCCTCTGGTATACCTCTATATTCTAAAGAACAAAGCGTCTTGCTTACACCTGTTCTGCTGTCCACAAAGACAAGACCACCATCCTGGCCATCTGTCCCACAAACCTCAACCGTTTGCTGTGCAGAGAAAGCAAGAATAGCTGGCGTGCTATGACGCCATCAGCACGTGGTGCACAGGGCTAGCTTTACAGTCGCGGGCTACAGCCAAACGTCGCAGGCGACTCGAGGCACGAATGGCCACGCAATTGGTGGACAGACCATGATGTAACACAACTCGCGGACAAGCCCAGGGGAAGTATGGTTCTCTGTATTATCACCAACAGCACTTGACCTACCAGCAGCTGACTTCTCATGGAACTTCCCCCTCTCATGGTACCTCGAGCTCCTCGCCCGCCCCCCACCTCTCGTCCCGTACCCCCCATACTTGTGGGGCGTTACGCCCCTGCTACCTGGGTGATGTCACGCAGGTGTGGCCCCGCACTGGGCTGACGTCATGGTCCAGTAACGTCTTGGCTTTATGACGTCCACATTGGGACACGTGTGTTGCCGCTCCCAATGTTAGCAACACGTGCGCGCACCTTGCACACTTTCATTTGGGAATGCGACGGAACATTACCATGGCGAAAACATTTCAACGTCTCCCACCATTTCATCTAAACTTGTAATAAGAAAACCTGCAGTTGCACCACTCACGCCGAATTCTTTTTTCAGGGTTCATGTTTCACGTTGGTAAGGCTATTCTCGCCCAAGGCTTTTGAGAGCCACGTTAGAAGTGATTGTTCTTTCCATAGCCCACTGGGATAGCACACCGCCATCAGTCAGCATTGGGGCACCTGTCACTGGCACATGAGGGTGAGCATGTTCATTGGCACATGGGCACGCATAGCGAGCCAAGCACTCGGCCAATAGTTTACAGAGATAAAGATCTCTCGCAACGCACTGTTAGGGTAAGTGCTCTTAGCGAGCACCTATTAAGACTGGCATGGCACATGAAGGGGTGGGTGGCCAGCATACTCGGTACTTATTTGAGGCTGAGTCGACCGCGGGGAGGCCCATGACCAGTGTAGAAAATCGTTCTACCGTGACCTAGCGTTTGTAGCACAATGTGCCACCCCACTATCGCTCCCAAATTAATACCGCTGGCCACGGCAAGCCTGGAAGAAGAAAAAAAACAGCTCTCATCTCATTATCTGAAACCGCTTAATCCTATATAGGGTCACGGTGAAGCCGGAGCCTATCCCGGAAACACAGGGCGTAAGGCAGGAATACACCCGACGACGGGACGCCGGTCCATCGCCGGGCATTGCGGGACAATTTTAGTCTGCGAGCCAATCAACCTATCCAGGAGCATGCTTTTGGACTGTGGGAGGAAACCGGAGTACCCGCTCTTCAGAGCAATTTTCAAATATTAAAGAGTTGTTTTTCTCCCAAAAGTCCAAAACTCTCTATGATGTGGCCATAAATTGGCATTACAGTAGAGTGTTTCATGGCTTACGTTCATATGACTGCATTTTCTCCAGCTACATGGTTTGTTCCAATGTGGAAGAGCGCACCAAACATACCGCCACGATTATTTTTCGACGTTTGAATGAAGATCTCTCTATAGCGCCCTCTAGTGGAGGCCCTTCTTCCTGCTCTCATGTGAGCAACGCATGTGTGACTGCACATTTTCGTCTTTCATGTTGGTAATTGGCGGCACGGTGGCTCAGTTCGTACCGCTGTCGCCTCCTCACAGCAAGAATATCCCGGGTTCGAATCTCGGCTCGGTTGCCTTTCTGTGTGGAGTTTGCATGTTCTCTCCCCGTGTCCGCATGGGTTTTCGCCGGGCATTCCGGTTTCCTCCCACAGTTCAAAAAACATGCTGCTGCATAGGTTGATTGGCTCACAGGCTAAATTGCCCCGCAGTGCCCGGGATGGACTGGTGTCCCATCGTGGGTATATCCCTGACTTGCGCACTGTGTCTGCTGGGATAGGCTCTGGCTCACCGCGACCCTGTACAGGACTAAGTGGTTTCTGACAGTGAGATGAGATGTTGTTAATTGACACATGCCAAATGTTCAAACTTTGGACACATGTATCAAGGCGGGATCCTACTGAAAAAATAACTATCCTTTCAGCGACAGACACATCACACACAGACATTGCCATTATTGTCTTCGGGTGAAAAGCGCTCTAGAAGTGCAACTATTATTATTATTGATATCCCATTGCTCATTTTGAGTAAAGCTGCACGGATATTTGCGCGAGACTTCGACTCCTCTGCAGGCGGTGGAACGGAGCAACTGGAACGCATCCGCATTTGTACTGTGCGCTGGTTCCAGCTGGTTCCGTGGATGGGGATTGCACCATGACGTCATGACACCCACAGTGAACTGATCATACCCCTTCCCTGGCTTGGCAGCCAGGGTTAGTGCAAAATGATGCCACGCCAGGGGTGAAAGTAACTTACAATTATAACTGCTATGGTCGTATTATAACCCCCCTTACCACCTGTATCGTGCCGAATGTTACGACCGCTTTCTTACCTGCACGCTTAACTGGGCTGTATGGACTTACTTGCATCTCTGCGCCATGCCCATTCCTCCTGCGAAATAAGAACATGATGTTCTTCATTCATTTGGCAGCATTATTTCTCTGGATATGTTCCACTTTTGGAATGTGAAGAGTAAAAAAAAAGTCCCTGAAATTGGTCCATAAACCAAACATTTTGATCAAAGTCGGTAAATGATAATGACACTATTTCATTCATTCAAAACTGTCGTGCGATATACCAATAATGATAGAAGCATCATGAAAAGCTGGTATAGTTTTCCAAAAGAACCACACTGTGTCCGTATAAAAATCTGGGCATTTAGTAGCTATTGGAGAATTGGATTCTTGGAGTGCCAGCAGAATTTATCTTGGCAGTGTAATTCCTTAATGTTTCCCACTTTTATAGCTCACGGTACATCATCATTATTAATACTCATTTCATCTTGTACAGGGTCGGGGGGAGGCAGAGCCTATTCCAGCAGACATAGGGCACTCAGAGCAAATTATTAATCAGGACGATTAGCCTAAGCCTTTGGACTGTGGGGGGGAAACCGGAGTACCGTGAGAAAACCCACGTGGACACGTGGAGAGAGAGAACACGCAAACTGCACACAGAAATGCACCCGAGCCGGGTGCCTTAGAGCACTTGCTCGGAGGAGCCAGCGCTACTCATTGTGCCACTGCCCTGCCCCTAACATGAATGTGACATGGTAATACATGATGTTAGCACAATACGACTGCATATGAAGCGTACGCCTGTGCTCTGTTAGACGTGGTCGCGACCAGGCTCAAATTAGCACTCAATTCATCTGGGCCGTGATAAACGCAAGAGTTCTGTTTCCAGCATCTGATTCACGCGTGTGTTTAATTCTCCCTTTACTCTCGCAGGCAATTATAAGGGCACTCGGGCTCGCGGGCCGTTCCCACTGGGCGCCTTTCAATATACATAGACGTGTATTATTACAGCAGAAAGTACCCGGTGAGCTTGCAAACTCTAGATGCGGGATTCCTGCGACATCACGATCGTTAGAACTGAAGGGGAGGTGATTTAAACATTCCTATACAACCTCATTTCATCTCATTGTCAGAAACCGCTTGGTCCTGTACAGGGTCGCGGTGAGCCGGAGCCCATCTCGGCAGACACAGGGCCCCAGGCAGGCATATACCGACGATGCGACGCCAGTCCATTACCGGGCACTGAGGGCAATTTAGTCTGCAAGCCAATTAACCTATGCAGCAGCATGTTTTTGGACTGTGGGAGGAAACTGGAGTGCCCGGCGAAACCCCACGCGGATACGGGGAGAGAACTCGCAAACTCCACACAGAAAGGTACCCGGGCCGAGATTCGAGCCCGGGACCTTCTTGCTGTGAGGCGACAGCGCTACCCACTGGGCGACCGTGCCGCCCCATCCTATTAAACCCACCTATGCAAACCACGTGCTTCCCACTGAACTGGCAGCCGCGGTAACATCCGCGCCTCACACAAAGAAGGTCCTTAGCGAGGTCAATTGATTCCCCGTCTCAGGCGCCCTGGCGTTTGGCGTTTGTGTGTTCTCCCTCTGTTCTGAATGGGTTTCTTCCGGGTTTTCCGGTTTCCTCTAATAGTTAACCCACCGCCCTCCCCTCTCATTTATTAGCTGATAACATCCCAATATATAGAACGAAGTGTCTAACAAAAGTTGGCACTGGCTATCCGCTAGGCTGCTCTCTCCGCACCTCATTTGCAGTTTCCTCGAACCTCTGAGTCACTCTCTTTCAACATTGGACGAAAGCTATACTGTGCACATTCTACATTGTAATATTGTTATTGATCTCTGTGGTGCATGACCATCTTCTCGCCACACACCACGGGTCCTCCACACCTCCAGTTCTTCTCGACCATTCTGCTGGTTTTATAACCGAGGCGACCCCGTCATCACGGGCGATCGACGCAGCTATACGGGTGTTACTGGAACACGTCTCCCGGTTCCACTCTCATCTCCACAAAGGTTCTTGTTCTGCAAAAGGACTCACAATCCTCTGTGCTATGGTGTCCCACAAGGCTCCGTCCCCGGTCCCTTGCTCTCCTCAATATATCTTCTACCTCTTTGCAAATGTCCACCATCATTTATTTTCTGACTGCCACTTAAATCACGTTTACGGTGTTTACATGAGTGGGGCGCGTCAAATTTATACGATCTTAGTCGAATTTCCAGCAGATTATTTGACTTCACACATGAAGACCTTACTCGCGTAATGCAGTTAAATTTAAGAGATAAACGTCATCAAATTTGTGATGTGTTTTCTGGATGTTGACCTAAATCTCACTCCACGTGGTGAGCTTCTTCAGAAACCACGACGCCTGGCATGAGCTCCGTAAGACTACCCGAGACGAACTCAGCACAACCGTGACAACACGCCGAGCTATAAAACCTCATCAATGTTGGGTTCAGGTATCTTGTTTATCTTTCCATGAACACACATTGTACAGTGAAGCACCATTCTCCAAATAACTAACGATCGCCACACTGGACTGATTAAACACACACTCTGAGGATGGATTTGCTCAGAGTCCTAACAGTGCCTGCGAAGTCGGAGTTGCTTTTCAAAGTGACTCCATGGCCCCTAACAGTTTGTCCCCTGCTACTGCCAGCAGAGGTTATTAATACTAACCACCGCCTCCCTGCCTGCACAGCTAAAGAAATCCACCTGCAGCCATCACTCAGCCTGGAGCCAGGGACAAGGGAGATCCTGCCATAGGCAGCACTCTGCTGTCACGTACACTGCTGTCAGCTGCTCGCTATGCCCAATCAACTAACAAAAACGTAAAGTCACTTCACTTTAGTTTAACGCTCACTTGAGACAGTACAGCGCCAGCGACTGGCACCCCGTGTGCCCTCTTATTTTAGTTTGTGGGACATTTTAATTTCTCACTGGGGATTTATGGGCGAAACAGCCAACGCAGACATCTCTTGACAAGTTTCTTGCACATAGTTAAAGGATGACATACGACTTGTGGCAGACGAGATGGAGTCTTCGGAGTTTGACAAATTGTGCGAATTGCAGGTTGTGTTGAAATCGTTGGGATTGCATTGTATGTCACTGACTGCAAACTTTAACACCGCCAGTAAGAGGATTTGGAGAATCTTCTCAGCGTTGACAGTTATTATTACTTAGTATTTAGCAGACTGCCTTACATCATCGCATACACATTTCTAATAAATAAATACAAAAATGAGATGAGCAAAATAAATGAACACAAAATACATACTACCGGTTGCACAGCGATCAAAGTTGCTGAATAACAGGACATAGGCACAGGAAATACGTCCTCTATCTCTATGAAACTGATGCCTAAAAAGAAAGTGAAAATGTGCTAGCTCTGTCATCATCACTCATGTTGCTATATTTACAAACCAGGCTAAAGGTGATTAGTGCTACCTTCAACTGGCACACGATCACCACGCAGCAGTGGCCAGCTAGTGTTCACCAAGAGCAGTAGAGTATATGGGAAAATTTGGGGCTTTTATTCATTGTGTGTACGTGTAAATGGCCTTACTGTTGTGGAAAATAACATAATTGTCACATTTTACTTAATTGGAGCTCTGTATTTGGTGTTCATGAAGTTACTGGAATTGTGATTTGTGTTTTCTGCCCTCTTGCCAAATATTTGTATGTTATTAGAAGCCTTGAAAAATAGTTTACACTGACAGCCATTAATCGGACTGCTGTGTTCAGGTAAAAATTATATGCTGTACTTAAAATCCTGGCTGGTTCTAGCAAAAGTCTACGTTTCAGACCAGTCGTTTAAAATTCCAAATAACTAATCCTACTAATCGGTGGCATGATTCCAACATGTAAACTAATTTAAATTCATGGACTGCAAAACGTGTACAGTATCCCTTAAAAACGTCGGGCATTGTATCCCAAAGCTTAACTACAGATACAAATATGAATAAAATGTGTGTTCCAAGGATGCACAATACGGGTTTATGAACACAACTGTGTGCGGCGCGCAGTGAGCAGCGCTGCTGTCTCACATCAAACAATCTCAGGTTCGGTTCCCGGCTCGAGTTGTTACCGGGAACTCCGGTGTCCTCCCACCGTCCAAAGACACGCTGCTACCGAGGTTAATTAAGCTGCTGAGTAAATTTCCCCCAGTGCCTTGCGATGTACTGGCGTCACATCCTGGGTATAGGCCTGCCTTGCGCCCTTTGCCTGCCGGGACAGGCTCCGGCCCCCAGCGACCCAGTACAGGATTAAGCGGGTATTGATAATGAATAAATCCAAATTCCCTTTCAGAACTTATGAAAGTGAAAACGTGACCTAATCCAGTTCTGTATAACCAGACATTTTCCTTGGTAATGTCTGCTTCCATCAGTATTATTGCTAATACTGTTAAATAAAGCAAAACCAGACTGACAAAGAAGATGCAGAGAAAATACGACTTGCAATGATTCGGACGCGTGTCGTGAGTAGATCTGCAAATCATAACAAGTGTGGCATTCACGAGCACCTGGAAGGAGAGCCAGAGGAAGATGCTCTGATTGACAGGGCAATGAACAAAACTGGGGGGGGGGAGGCAAGTGAACGACTCCGCCGGTGTGAGATGGAGACACGTGTAGAGATCTCCTTTGGTTCGGCCGTCTCTGTGAGAAGACTAAAGAGAGCTGAAGGTTCTCGCTAAAGTTTATCATTCATCTTCAAAAACCTCGATAAATGTTACCTTCGTACCAATGAATACCAATGTGGACTTACACAACAGGTTAGCGCTGACGCCTCACAGCAAGAAGGTCGAATCTCTCGGCTCAGGTGCCTTTCTGTGTGGAGTTTGCATGCTCTCCCCGTGTCCGCGTGGGTTTTCGCCGGGTGCTCCGGTTTCCTCCCACAGTCCAAAAGCATGCTCCTGGATAGGTTGATTGGCTCCCAGACTAAAATTGTCCCGCAATGCCCGGCGGTGGACTGGCGTCCCGTCGTCGGGTGTATTGCTGCCTTATGCCCTGTGTTTCCGGGATAGGCTCCGGCTCACTGTGACCCTATATAGGATTAAACGGTTTCAGATAATGAGATGAGATGAGAGAGATGAAACTTACACAACAAAAACATTCAAGTTACGTATTGGAAGGGTAACTACAACGGCAGATATATGTACGACTTTTCTCCGAGATGCAGAATATTTAAGACACAGTCTTGTGTGTTGATTAAATTTCTCACATTAAATGTACAGATCGTGTTCTCTCCCCAACACCTTTCCCTCTACAGAAGGACTCTAACAAACGGGGTTTGACCCCGGCAGACACCAGAGGACATTCATTTTCACTTCGCTGGGTGCTTAGCTCAGCTCCCGCCGCTACCGCGACGAGGAATTTTATACCAGCGATAAGTGGATTCTTCTTTTTCATGTTGCGTGCAAGTAAATCTTACGGACAAAAGCAAGGGCAGCAATTGAAATATAAGCAGGGGCACTAACATGATTTACCGCTTCTTGCAGAGAGTTCGCGGTTCGGTCCTAGCGGGCAGCTCTGCTTAATACTGCCGATGCATTAACTTTATCTCGATTATGCATATCAGTGCACCGTCTTTGTTTTTCAATAAAGCAGAGGGAACCTCTCTCGTTTAACTTCAACCATTCTTGTGCTTTGTCGCGTGGGACGAGGGTCACCTCCCTCGGGTAATATTGTGGCTGCACGGACATCGTTAGGGACGGGAGGTGGGGAGGTGGAGAGGGGAGGCGGGGCTCGCTCCATCTGAGGACTTGTGACGGTGGGTTGACATTTGGGCTCAAATTCCTGCGGACGCTTCCTCCCTCTCTCTTGGCTGTGCGCTAAGGCGCTCGAAAGGAGCTATCTCACTGATCATGGCACTCCGAACATGAAGAGAGGGTGAAGTATGGATTTCCCATTCCTAAAGAAGGCATTTTTTTTATCCCCACAACATTAACAATTTAGAAGAGTGTGTCGGCTCTTCTTGTTAGACCTTGGGGGTTTTACAACCTCACGTTTCACGGGTTCATGGCACAACACACAGATCTGTTTATAAATAAAATTTCATCATTATTGTTTTACTCTTATACAATTACGTTATTTGTGAATAAAATGACGATTGATGCATTGTAGTTGATCTGGCATACAAGGAGAATGTGTTTTGATAGCATTGAGCGCTTTGAAGAAAACAGTCAATTTCCACGTCAATCAACCACTAGAAAGCTGCACACATGAACCACCTGCTGGAAATCAACGTAAAGATCCTCACTTGTTAACGTTTATTCTTTCACGGTATTAATGCCCGACACAACACAGGACACCTGATCACACACTCATATCAACCAGCAGGTGGCAGTATTTGGCCGTCGTAAAATTGCAACCGATTGCCAGAGTCAGAGAAATGAGCTCGAGCAGCAACTGCGCGGAACTTTAATATATATTTTAACGACGTTCGTGTGCCTGCTGAGTGAGCAATGCGCTCTGAAATCGGTGCTCAGTTACCATGCGGCAGTGAAGTAAATCAGCATGTGTTGCGTCTGCCTTTGGAGAAGGAGAGTGGAGCAGATGATCACACACAATTTCAATCACTCACAGCCAGACATTTCAAGACCCATCTGGACAGACATAACACGCACATGGTAAGGTATAATTAGCAGTGGTGTGAACACCGAAAACACAGAGAGTAACCTAGATGAAGGTCAAATGCCCCTCGCATGTTCATTTATAAATTGGGTGGCAGAGCGATTAGTGTCTTCTTGAGCTATGAACCCTGCAAACGGACTTTAACTCAAAACCACGGCGAACATAAGCGGCGAGTGACAGCTGTACCACTCTGCTGCACTGTCGCCCTTCACTGCCCCCCCCACTAACCAGCGTGGTGAAGTATGGTCAAACTACCCCCGTGACCCACACGGCGGGAGGTGACTGAAAGCACAACGCATTTGTCAATATCACCGCGTCAATAAACACTCTGCAACCGTTCCAAGGCAATTTCATTGACGAGTGTTGATTGTTTTAATGCTAGTGCGTTTGCACCCACGCTAATGGAGCCCATCCGCCAGTGGAGTGACAAAGAGACGTAAATTATTAATTACGTTGTCTTAATAGAATGTAATATTACAATATGAACAAACTATTCGTCCTCTAGGAAAATATGGATTGCGGACATACAATTCCAGGTGGATCCTTCATAGAATTTATTGAATTACTTCCTTCATGACGATATTTGCTTATGGAAAAAATTACTTAGAAAGCTTTTGTCATTTGTACACATTCACAATCGACTTGCTGTACTGCAATCTACTGTCCGAGTTCGTGTGCAATGTGCAGTATGAATCGATACAGCTCCTAAAGCGCTGGATTACAGACATGGATTACAAACATCCACGTCTGTAATCAAACATGCATGTCTGTAATCAAACATGCATGTCTGTAATCAAACATGCATGTCTGTAATCAAACATGCATGTCTGTGATCCAGCGCTTTGGACGTGAGGGTTGGTTGATCACAAGGAAACTCAAGACTGTGAGATGGCCAAGAGCCGCCAGAACAGCCATTGGGTTTGTTGACCCGTCTGTCTGTGTATTGGACCTCTGAATCTTATCCCCTCGCTCGTGTGCATCCTTTCCAGTTACAACATTCAATACAGCGCCATCCTCACATAAAAATTAGAAACGTTTTGATGATTTAACATCAATAGCTTCAATTGTTGTTAAACCAAATTATTATTTATTGTTGCTCATTAACATACTTCCACACCCTAACGACGTGAGCAGAAACCTCAATGTAATGTTGGTCGCAATCTCGAAATTGCATCGATTTGCCTTTACCTTTTCAGATACGATTAGCTTCAAAAATCGGTAGGTGATGAAAGCGTTTTAAAATCTATGGCCTATCGCTTAAATCCGTAGCATCATAAAAAGCGCTTTAGTAGCACCGCCGACCAAGAATACAAAGGCGAGTCATAGATCTTTTGACGTTATCTGTGCAGTGATTCTTTGCCAAATACCGAAGACAGGCGTGATACAACGATTAGCGGGCTGAGCAGCAGCTCAAACAATGGCAAAACGATGATTGCTTTCCAGAGCTATTATTCCGAGAGAGTCGTGTCGAGCGAAGTTTCGCCTTCCACGTTGGAGGCATCATCAGACGTGCTGTGACTGATTGCTGTAATTGAGCGAACGGTGTCTGACTGTGCTGTGTTATATATTTTAGAATTGATTTTAAATTGAATTCCTTGGCCAAGCTTACATGAGTACAATGACGAGAGGATCAATGGGAAATCATTCATTTGGTGCTCACACCGGTTCCTATGTGCATTTCGCGACGGACCGGTCCCCGAGCCTTCTTTACCCCGTCTTGCGTCACCATCCATCAAGCTCGGCATCAACACAGTAATCTTGGGATGCCACGAGGGCCACATCCATATATAATAACCAGACAGGGCCCTTCCCTTGCATTCACGCAGAACATTCAGAGTTGGCTATAGCGATATTAGGCCCGTGTCACAATATGAGTGTTTTTTTTTTCTTAAACACAGAGCAAAAATCAAATGAATTGTTTCTGATTTAATTCAATTGATATTTGATTATTTTTTAAGGGGCCGGATAAAATGTATTGCCGGACCAGACTCTGCCCCGTGGGCGGTGTGTTGTGCTGCCCCTTCTGCTATAATACATCACCGCGTGGTGGTAAATGGCAGTTACTTGTCCTGTGCTTAACTGCGTGTGAGACAATGCAAAGCCACCTCCCGTGTCACCCAGATGAAGAGGACTGTTTGCTACCACGGTGGATGGGACACCTTGGCTTATTTTAAAATACGTTGCTCATCTCATTGTTAGAAACCGCTTAGTCCAGTACAGGGTCGCGGTTAGCCGGAGCCTATCCCGGCAGACACAGGGCGCAAGGCAGGGATATACCGACCATGGGACGCCAGTCCATCACCAGGCACTGAGGGCAATTTAGTCTGCAAGCCAATTAACCAATGCAGTAGCATGTTTTTTGGACTATGGGAGGAAACCGGAGTGTCCGGCGAAAACCCACGCGGACACGGGGAGAGAACATGTAAACTCCACACAGAAAGGTACCCGAGCCGAGATTCGAACCTTGGATTTCTTGCTGCGAGGCGACAGTGCTTCACACTGGGCCACTGTGCCACCAAAAATACGTTGCTGATGACTGAAAATATAGGAATACTAGTTGTACATTACAGCTTTTAGAACCCCATCATAAAAGCAAATTGTAAAATAATAATCTTATAAAAACAGTGCATTCATTAACATAAAAAACGTTGTCAACAAAGCTTTTCTAAACCATTCCAAAGAAACTGAAGCGCTTATACATTTATATTTAATTTTGGATAGAAACTAATTACTTTTCCCTCAATGTTTTGTTGTCCCCTTATATTGGTCACACCAAGGGGAATGGGGCAAAATACTCCTTTAAAAAAATATGTTTCCAATAAGGTGGCAGATAAGCAGATGCGGGATTTACTATCAGCAAACCCAGATGCAATACGAGGGCCCCTGTAGCACGAAAGAAGCTCTTGTGGCAAAACAATTACTTGTATCTCTGCAACTAATTTCTCATTTGTGTCAAGTTGTAGATAAAAAATAGCAATGCCCTCTGTTTTGAAGTACATTTCGACGCATATGTGTGTCGACAAGGCGATCGTTTAGAAGACAATCACGAAGACAATCAGTGTCTTGCAGACACGCGGATAAAGTAACAAATGTTACAAAGATGAGCGGCACGGTGGCCCAGTGGTTAGCGCTGACGCCTCACAGCAAGAAGGTCCCGGGTTCGAATCTCTCGGCTCGGGTGCCTTTCTGTGTGGAGTTTACATGTTCTCTCCCCGTGTCCGCGTGGGTTTTCGCCGGGTACTCCGGTTTCCTCCCACAGTCCAAAAGCATGCTCCTGGATAGGTTGATTGGCTCGCAGACTAAAATTGTCCCGCAATGCCCGGCGATGGACTGGCGTCCCGTCGTTGGGTGTATTCCTGCCTTGCGCCCTGTGTTTCCGGGATAGGCTCCGGATCACCGTGACCCTATATAGGATTAAGCGATTTCAGACAATGAGATGAGATGAGATTTTACAAAGATCTCCAGTGAGCTTCATGAACCGTCGCAGCAGCAGTTGTTTGTTGGCGAGTGCCTCTCGTTGTCGTCTGGGTATTCCAGCTTCGCGCGGTGAAGTCGCTGCTACGGCGGAGCAACCACAGCTGGCCTCCTTCGTCTCAATGGTTGATGTTCCCTCGCCATCACGTGCTCGCTTTCATCTGTGCTGAGCTCCGCGCAGGCTCAGAACAGGATTAAATACCGTCTGCAGTGTCAGTGACTTGAACAGAGTTTTGTTTCGATTATTATTCCGTGCCGGCGATGGACTGGCGTCCCGTTGTGGGGTGTATTCCTGCCTTGCGCCCTGTGTTTCCGGGATAGGCTCCGGCTCACCGTGACCCTATATAGGATTAAGCGGTTTCAGATAATGAGATGAGATTATTCCGTGCACTAATCTGTCACTGCTCCCCACCGAAGGTACCCCAGATTTGCCATTCAGACCGGCAGAGCAAGTGATGTTTTTCATCAGCTGCGTGCAGCATAAAACATTTTACGATCGGCACTGTATATGGAGGAAATAATTTCAACGAGGTCCCGGGTTCGAGTCTCGGCTCGGCTGCTGCTTTCTGTGTGGAGTTTGCGAGTTCTCTCCCCGTGTCCGCTTGAGTTTTCGCCGGGCACTCCGGTTTCCTCCCACGGTCCAAAAAACACGCTGCTGCATAGGTTAATTGGCTGGCCGAGAAACCGTTCGATTGACGTTTGTGCCGGCGAAACAGCTGATGCGCAGCAATGGGGATGAAGACATGAGAACAAGTGCTGCTATGACATACCCCTTGCTGGTCCGTTGTTCAAACAAGCCGCAGACACAATGCATGGCTATTATTGCGTGCTCTATTGTTGAATCTTGCAAGAGAATGGGAAAATAACCATGCCGTCAATTGTCTCTCTTCACTCGTGTAAAATGGGAATAGGTCACGCGCAAAGTGTCAAAGCAGATTCGCAGACACAACATACTGTTAAAGCCAAACACGCACAATGCAAATGACATTTACCAGTGGTTTACATTTGCTGAAATACATTTAAAAATATACGGTATCTTGCAAACTGTGCACTTTATGATTAATTGCTTAAAAAGTAAACGTTACATTGTCAATTTATGAAACTCTATGATCACATTACAAACAGATAACACTACGTGTTTTTCTTCAAAAATTTCAGGATTGAAAAGGTTAAAATATATCCTCACCACATGAATAGCTTTTGATGCTATATTGATTCCTTGATATTGATGTATTATTGTAGGTCAAAGTCCACAAAACCTGCATTTGTCAGTAATAATACGTGGACAAATAATATTATATTTTTATATCAACATAATTACACTTCACAAGACCCAGGTGACACACAACCACCACAACTGCCCGTGGAGTAAGATGTCTCAATTTGTCGGTGCCTTGACAAAGGGTTTTATTACGCTTTTGTATATTTTTACAAACGTGCTTAGCAACTAAGCATCGCGCTATAGCTGATAAAATTACAAACAGCTGACGATCAGGTAATCGACACCTGGTGTCAGTGTGGTCTATTATAGTGAGGTGTCCTCAATTCACAGGGCTTGGAAGTGCTAGCATTATGATGGATGGTCAGCAGGTGGTCTGAAGACAAAGTAAATATGTATATGAATCATGAATATTTATGAGCAACAATCTATTTCGCCTAATAAAATTATGCATATAGACTAAGTGCAAATATAACGAGAGCTAATAAGCAGAAAAAAAGGTCATGATGGGTTTCACAATGTTAAAGCTTGCGTGTGATGTTCAGGTGAATAGCGAACCAATATGAATAGATTAAATGTGGCCCCTTGCAAGGGATTGCGAAGAGTTGAGAAATATCATGTACGTTTTCATAAACTGTAGTCATTTTGAAACACGGCAGTTTGAAAGGTGTTCTATAAAACACGAGCATTAAGACTAACACCCTGAATCAAATGATCCCCGCTTAATGCATAACAAACATTCCCTCAACATTCGATCTGTTCCCAATATTACACTTAATGATAAGTTTCCATGGCTTCACATTTTCACAGATTGCTGCATACAAGGCATTACTACTGATCGTACTACAGCCTTAATCGCCTACGTTTTCCATACCCCGTATTTTTGAACATCAAATGTGCGATTACAATACATTGTAACCACATTTTTTTTTCTCTGGATTAACATTCATCAACATAATAGCGCCTTTTCACTCCACGGCTGAATGAATAACCTCCACCTCACTCTAGCAAGAGGGCTTGTTTCACCATACTTTACTCTGCTGGTCAGCCCAGGTTTGTGAAGCCATAACCACTCTAAATGTCCCTTTTTAATGATGCTAGCCGTGGCCGGAGATTGAATCCAGATCGCCAGACTCAGAGCATAGTCCACTGACTACTGTACCAACCGCCTCCCATTGGATGGACAATGCACCATAAATTATAATCATCATGATTGAACGCGTGTATATATGTCAGCTCATTACTGTCTGTCGAATTACAATAGTTGGGTGTTTTCCAAAACTGTTGGAAAGTTCTGCCACTATTTCAAATGACAACTTAAAACGACAAAGCCATACGCCTGGACTCATGTTTTGAAAAACAAAACAACATTCCATCTATCCGTCGATGAGTTGAACGCGGATTTATTCATGACACGGAATAGTGAAATATCGCACCTATTGTATTATATTTCTCACTATAGCAAATTACTGCCTAAAGGAATGAAAATAACTGAGCAATATATAAGAACACACAAGCACTGTAATGACTTACATGTGCCTTCATAAGGCATTATTAATTTACCTTTTATGAGTTCTTTTTATTTATTCATGGAGGTATAACTGCAGAGCATTGATCCTAGTTTCACTAATATACACTAATTGGTAAGTGATAAAATATTACGTTCATTTGGTAATTAATACGTAGTCTTATTAAAATAGTGAGCCTTTATAATATACGGCAACACAAATGTTTTATTAATGATGCGTGCTACCGCTAAACAGGTAAATGAGGGACACATTCAACGTTGCGAGCATGCAAACCGGAACACTCTGTAACCGTCACGAGACACGGCGCCGACCGGCACAGTGTCCCTGAGCGTTGGCACCGCACACCGTGTTGTGAATCATCTCCGGCACTCAGCTTGGCCGTCAGGCACGCGATCTCAGTTTGCACTGCGCCGCACTGCACTTAAACGAAACCGATGTCAGGGCCTGATTGCTCGAGCAGGAGGGTGCTCAGGTGTTCCGTGACGCTCGTGAGTGCGTGAAACGCGGGGCCCTGTCCCAGGCTGTGGCTGGGACAGCTGTCAGTTCTCAATGCAGTGAAATCTCTCTTCAAGGTCCCCACGTTACATATCCGAAAACATAAATATCTAGAGGGAATCCAGTGACGCTGCTAAGTAGAAATACTTTCGACATATCCGCAGTGCTTTATTCATTTTACATTAATGGCCCACAAATTGCTTCTCAATAATGCATGGGGGGGGGGGTTATTATTCATTAAACAAAGGAGCGCTTCTCAAAATGCATTAAGCATTGATAACACGATTCATAATGCATCCTTTTGGGTTAGGTATTTAAAGTGCGTATTGAATTCTAAATGGGTAATTATCCATATAATTTCCAGGACCGTCAGAGCAGGTAGCGCAATCATTGTACCCAGCACTCGTTCAAACATATTTTTCAATTGCCTATTTTTGTACAGTCATTAACTAAATAACGCGAACGGCACAGCTAAGCAGGGCGAGTAACAATGCATCAATGGTGTCAGGCGTCTTGAACAATGTCAAATCCAGGCAATTTCGTGGGTAACAATGCTTACCCATCTGTAATCACGAGCCGTGATCGCACCTCGGTGGAAGAGCTTACCAGTGAAATTACCAAGCGTGTCCGCAGGCAATAAACAGATGGCCACCTATAAGCGAAGCACCATCCAGACATCAGCAGAAACACTGTACGGAAAATTCACATGGGTGGCATCAATCCAAGTATTGTCCATGTGACTGGAAATGCGAGTCGAGCTTTGCCTGCTTTAATCCTTTGGAAATCGCACTCTTGACGATACAGTCAGGAAAGTGACGCGGCTCAAATGATAACGGAGCTTTAGTTGCTGGCGATTTTGTAGAGATTCTGCCATCATGCTGAAACTAAATGGCTTGTTTGGTAATTGGGAGATCGATTGGCTTTTTCACAACATAAAAAGAATTTGCTTTTAAACTGTACCTTCTATCCGTTAAGAATTAAATGAATGGGCTTGATTGTATCGTAATTCATGCTATCCACAGTATGTACATCGTCGCTTCATGGTCACAGTACGTTTCAATATGCGAGCGGCTGTAGTACATGCGAGCGGTTAAGAGAGTTCTGCCCGAGGAGTTGTGTCTTTGTGTGTGGAGTTTGTGTTTTCGCCTTGTTCTGCGTGGGTTTTCACCGGTTTCCTACCAAAATTAATTTTAAAACACCAAATAATGAGTAGGCCGATAACGTCATAATGTACAGAATGCAGTGTCTGGCGAGTTGGCGCCGTATAACCGCTTTGATAACTCCCCTCTCTCAATATCTACTGCGTGTAGTGTAGTAGTGGGTTCCCCTCGTTCCTCCTTAATGCTGAGCCTCGCGGGATGAAGGTGGCGAGCGAAGAATTTTCTTTTCATCGCTTATTTTATGTCCTCTAAATTATAGCCATTATTTGACTTTCAATTAAACTGCTCTGAGGTTGTTGTTGTTGTTGTTGACATGCCGTTTTCTCCACCACTCAGATTTGTAAAAACAAAAAAAACCCCGTTGTTGTTGTTGATTTGCAGTTCATTTCATTGTTGTTACAATAACAAGTCATTATTTAACTTATTTGACTATTTTGATGTTGATATACGGTTCTCTCCACAGCTCTGTGCAGCGCTTTGTGACCCCCGGGTGAAAAGCGTTCCTATAATACAATCATTATCATTATTACCCAGCGACGGAACCAGAAAATCTGCAGCTCCAGGAATTACTTTTCGATTTCCCATGCATTGGCTGATAGGCAGTCATCAACTCTAGAAAGAATGGTTAAATTCTATGATATTCTCTTGATTGTCCACTTTAATCTGTACCGAAAATTGACAGGAAGATCCATATCTACCCATTATTTTGCCCATGCTTTGTTGTACTCTGTTGTAAACATTTTAGTCAATTACTAATGGTGTATGACATTTAATGTTATACACGCAACATGTTTACAATGAATTTAGGATATAGTATAAAGAATTATGATGTAGCAGAATGTGTCAATAGTCCATGTTCAGACTAATGCTCTCATTGAGATTTTACGTAATTATTTGCAAGAGAGCGTTTACAACTAAACTAATAGCAGACAAAAATCAGTCTGTTTCAAGTGGCTATTAAATATTTTCAGCTCGAGGTCAAACTAAAATTAATGTTTGAGTATGTTTATTCATAAATGTAAGCAAAGTGTTTATCTGTGACTATGGAAACTCGTGTGGAATTATGAAATCAAATGTTCTTTACTGATGAAGCTCTGCGTACATTGTATGCCTTGTACTAAACATTATACAATTCAACATTAGCCCAAATACAATCCCAGTGGCGATTTCAATGTCACTCAAGGTAAACCTTAATTATATCCAGCACATAAGCTACAATGTCACATTGCTGTTCCACAACATAAGCTCTCTATGCGATTCACCTCATTGAACACGTAAAGAGAACCTGGCAACACGTGGCCATCGCAAATGTCACACCAGATTGAACAATGAAGGGTGTACAAAAGTCAGCAACTGCACCCAGGGCTCAAAGAGTCACACGCAGGCCTGTGGCAACACTATCGGTATCGACAGAGTCGTGCTCTATTGGAATCACCAACAGGCAGCGTGATGTTGCCATGACTCGTCCACTGTGCCACACTTTGCGGCAGTAAGTACGGCGGCATGTTCACAAGGTCGCATATGGTGACACGAAAGCAGGACCGCTCATACGTCTTCGCTTCTCGGCCTTTTGGCTAAAATCAGGTGTAATTTCAGTAGAAAACCTATGGCCAGCGTGGGAAACCAAGCCAAGCTACCGACTTAGCCCGTGTTCTCTCGTGGAAGCCCTTTTCACCAGCAGTGATATTGGGCAACCAATTGCACCTCCATATAGTTTCCTCCGCCTCTAAATTACTCATCTCATTATCTGAAACCTCATCTCATCTCATTGTCTGAAACCGCTTAGTCCTACACAGGGTCACGGTGAAGCCGGAGCCTATCCCGGCAGACACAGGGCGCAAGGCAAGGATA
>JAZEWT010000012.1:20370751-20382245 GCA_036362905.1 Mordacia mordax
GAGGAGAGGAGAGAGAGCCATCGACGCGGCTGTCCCGAGAGAGCAGCTTTTCGAAGCAATCATCATGCATCGAGCCGTGAAAACCTACATCATTACATTACTGTTATTGATTTGCTGTTCTTATGTCGCTGTTGTTGCTGACTTGTCGTTCTCTCCACGACTCTGTGCAACGCTTTGTGACCCTCGGGTGAAAGGCGCTCCAGAAGTGCAAATGTCATATTATTTTTACATCTCGGGTACATTGATATTTTGTTGATATTGTAGTAAAGAAGGAAATATCTATAATACATTAATGATCAATGCGCAGCGACGTGCTAGCGACACATCCTGGGTATTCCCACGCCCTGCGCCCTCTGTCGGCCGAGATAGGCTCCAGCCCCCCACGACCCTGTACAGGATTAAGCGCACATTGATAAACGAATGATTAATGTTCAATATATTGAACATTCACAATGTAATAACTCATCTCGTGATTCATGCAAATGGAATGATTCATCTAGTTAAATATATTTCCAAAACATCCTATGGCTGTGAGCGATTGCAATTTAAAACTGTGTTTTTGACGCGTGTTCAGTTGTTTAGATTTTCACTGGCCTTAATCTAGTAACAAAAAAAACCCCACACATGATGTGATCAATCATTTGAACGTGTGCAACATCCTATACATAATATCTATGTTTTAATCAGAATCTGCAAATGACACAAAAGCGAACTTTGTATAATATATTTGAAATATGTATTTGCATATTACGGTAAATATTTTTTTCAAGTGCAAAGAAAAGGATGAAATCGAAATGTTGGTTAATTCACAGTGAATGTGAAATACACAATACGTGCGGGAATGAGTCTCATCTTATCGTCAGAACCGCTTAGTCCTGTACAGGGTCGTGGTGCCTATCCCGCGGCAGACACAGGGCGCAAGGCAAGCATATATCCACGATGGGACGCTAGTCCATCACCGGGCACTGAGGGCAATTTAGTCTGCAAGCCGATTCACCTATGCAGCAGCATGTTTTTTGGACTGTGGGAGGAAACCGGAGTGCCTGGCGACAACCCACGCGGACACACAGAGAATGAGTCGAGTAAACTGAAGTGTTTTTGTCTGTGCCACTTCATGGTTAGTCAATTAAAGTTTGCAAGTGTACAGCGTCCTGAAGCATAACAAACATCTGTAGTGAAAGTCGTATTGAAACAAGACGGTTTCAAACACATGCAAGAGGAGAATATTATGACGGAATTCATGAAAAGTTCGTCTTTTACTGAAAAAAATCCATTGAAAGATATTTTACAAACAAATGTCGCCGTAAATAGCGCTGTCGCCTCGCCGAGTACTCCAGTTTCCTCCCAACGTCCAAAGCCACACGCTGTTGCCTCGATTAATTGGCCTGCTTAGTAAATTGCCCCCCAAAAAGCGTGCCCTGCGATGTACTGACGTTACAACCATGGTATTCCCTCGCCTTGCGCCCTCTGTCTGCTGGGATAGACTCCGTCCCCCACGCGACCCTGTACAGGATTAAGCGAGTATTGATAATTAAGTAATGTCACCGCTCAATTTATCGTCAAAGTTTATCGCCAACCTTACAATGGGCCAGGAGGCATGTGGGCGGTGCAATTCTGTTCCAAGCCCGGCAGCCCAATCATCAGCGAGACGAATCAACAGTGATGAATGCGTTTCAATATTGTGAGCGCACGGATTATTAACTTTGTGGGTGATGCCTGGGATTGAAGCATTATCGGCTCGTGAACAGCGAGATGACTTTCACAGTGCCTTCATAGCTGCAACATCACGCATATGGCCGTGATGCCTTCTACAAAGCCCAACAGTATTCTCTTTCTGTAATCACGACCAACCATACTGCTTCTTTCATGAATCTGTGCAAAGCAAAGTTCATTGAAAAAATGTTAATAGTTATTCGTGGAGGCTACATCTGCAAGGTTACATAACACTGCGCCTTGCGCAATGTTACTGAAATATGAAGGTAAGTAACATTGCGCACAAATGTGATGAAAGGGATTGTGTCAGAAAAATAACTAACGGAATGGAAATCAGTGACCTGTTGCCAAGCCGTAAAATAACTGCTAGAAGTTTTATATGCGCTGACAGGTTTCCTGTTCATATCACAGTTCCAGTACCTGATGAAAGTCAACGTTTCTCCTCAACCGTGTGACGATGAGATGGACATGCGCTCGACTGGAGAGCTCTCTCGTGTTGTATCCTGCATCTTAGCCCGTCAGGGCTAACATCGGACAAAACGAGTAATAATAATAGCTGCACTTCTGGAGTCCTGTGGACTTTTAGCTTTAGCAGTTGTTGCCACGACAGTGGCGCGTGATGTCTGAACCGATTCCAGGGCCCCGTCCTTGTAATACAGTTAGCAGTCATGTAAGACCAAGGAACCCCCCACGACTGTCACGGTGCGAGAAGGCCTTCATCCACCAGTGGATTGACAAATGACAAATGAAGTAGGTTTTCACGGCTCGATGCAAGAGAATTGCTTTCCAAAGCGCTCCCGCTCTCCCCTGCGCCTCCAACGTCGACACGTGTATGCCAAGAGAACATCTTTGGAGAGTAATTATCGTGACTTGTTATTGGGTATTGCCATGGTTAACGTGGGTGGAGTTGTGGAGCAACGTCCAGCAGGATTTGGTTTAAACCCAGAAACGTGAGTTTGACTCCGGCTAGCGAGCAATGTCCAAACTGGTCTGGCACCACAAACCACAAAGATAGAGACAAAGACAGCCCCCCCCCCCGACCCCCCAGAGCCTTAATAGACTCTGGGGTCAAGTGTTCTTAGCAAGCACCAATGAATGCCAACTCAGCCCGACAGGAGGTGGGTGGCCAGCACCACGCCTAGCCGTATTTGTCTCTCTCGTGGCAATTTCACACAACCCACGAGGTACTCATTTGAGGCTGAGTCGACCTAGGGGAGGCCCAGGCCCGGTCGTAAAATCATCACTGGTGTTGGCCGTGAGCGGAATATGAACTCTGGTCGCTATTCGTGTCCCGGCGCGCTGACCGCTACCACCAGTGCACCACACTCATCTCTACTGACCTGCTGTGGCGAGGTCTTCATTTCACAAGGGATCAACAAAAGGCTTTGAACTATTTATTTCGCATACATTATTCAAGACATGCATCGCGCTAAAACCGAAAATACACGTGGAATAGTTTAGATTAATAGTTGCTTCAATTTTCTGTAAAACGACTGAAAATCATAATATGAAGAAAACGCATATTGATTGTATTGCATTTATTATTTTATATGTTCTGTAACGATGTGTATATTAAAAAAAAAAACTGCTATTGTTGCTAATTTTCCGCTCTAATGTCGTTGTTGTTGACGTGTCTTTCTCTCCATAGCTCTGAGCAGCGCTTTGTGACCCTCGGGTGAAAAGCGCTCTATAAATGCAATTATTATTAAATACCGCACCATGTTACTCTTATATGTACGATGCTTTTTTTCTACAAATTTCTGCAATCTTTTTTGCAACAATGCATATATTACTTGGTTGCACAATAGTATTTTATTATTGACACACTTTAAGAAAAAACCCGAGAGATCTCTTCTATGAGCAGCAGTTATATTCTGCGCAGAGTCTCCAGTTACAGTTACATTCAAACGTGATACGCATCCAAATTGCGTTGTATTATTGTTTAAATTAAATTTGCTGACTCCCCTCCTCAGCCTATATGAATATTACACGGCTTAAAGTTGTCTCGATCTGGCCACTGAGCTGACGTGGCAGCAAACATAGCATTTAATCGTGCGGATGCGGCTCATATCGCCGACGATCTCGCGTCAACGTCTCTCCACACTTTCCAACATTGCATTGCTCACTAACGGGGCCAGGGTGCAGTCCATCAGCATGCTCATTACTTTCGGAGGGTGTTGGGTCAGCTTTAAACTGAATACACGTGCGTCTCATCACAGAAGTCATCACCTACAAGCGGTGTCGAACTGGCGCTGGCTGTCTGGGATCATTTCCATTCAATACAAATACAACTGCAATTGTTTCACACCACGAGATAATGGTTGACGGTCCCAGCAGCAGAGGAGTAATGTTGTATAGATATCGAATGGTGCGGGTAACAGAGCCAGTTAGCCAACCCTGCGATTGATTGGGCTTAGTTAACGTGCTCGCTTGCGAGCTTGCAGAGGCGGATAACCTAATGTTCTCACAGGGAGCTCGTTCTCATTGTACTGCAAACATTGCGATTCGCAGGCACCGTTCAGATAACCCTCCATACTCTGGAATTGCTTAAGGAGCTGCCCATTTCAACCAACATCAATTGTAGACCTCCAACTGTTACTATAATCTTTGGCAGCAGAAAACGTATAATTATGTAAACCCAAAATAGTTTAGAGCGCATATTCCTAAGATCATTAAGTGAAACATATATTATGATATAGAACAGAAATGACAAATACGTTATCTTCATTAGTAGCAGAAATTGCTCACTGCTTTTGTAAACACAGTACAGCAATGAGTGATTTAAATGCATTTAATTCAAACGCTCAAATGTATTCTTTATGGTGTGAAAACACGAAGTGATACTGCGACACTTACTGCACCACACGTGTCTGCATGCAAAGTGTGTCAATTGGTAGACGGTTCCCCGAAGGAAATAATATCCACGCTGGATATATGCGTACAGTGCAATATGTGTTCAGTTAATCACAAAAATAATTACAGTGTCGAGTCCTTCCACCGCCAAGTCGGCCGTGGGCGTTCTTTGACCATACTTCACCATGCTTATCGGTGTGGCAGCCAGTCCAGACATCGCACCCACTGACGTTAACCGCGGCTAAGAGCGCGTTTATTGAGAGAAACTCGTGGGGTAATTGATGGCCAGCTCGCTGAAATTCCGGTTCACTTGTGGCCAGCTCCAATCGATCTCCAGGCGTGGCAGTTTAAAGAATGAGCAGGTTTCTTGAACCCACCACCGATGTCCATTCGGCAGGGTATGTGGGTTCCCCCTGCACTGAGTTTACTGGGGGAGTTCATGCGTGGTTTGAGAATATGTGATGACTGTCCCGTCTTCCACGCCTGATATTCTCATTCACTTGTTGCGAAACAGCACCATTACATTAATTTGTTTTCACATTGGATTATTTGTCCTTTGTCTTACCTTGTTTCTCTCCATATTAATACAGCAACGTGCTACACTGGGTCACGATTGCATAAATATAATTACAACTGTTAATGCAATGCATAAGTAATGTGCGATTTTCATAACTACATGTGGGGATATAAAATAAGAATTATATATATAATATATTGGATATATTGGATTTCATTCGTTTGTCTTCAGACATATGCACATACTGCATATGTCATGTAAACAATAATGTTATCATCATTATTATTAATAGCCGCTTAATCATGTACAGCGTGGCGGGGGCGGGGGGTTGAGCCTATGCCGATAGACTGAGGGCGAAAGGCGGCGCTATACCCCGTATGTGACGCCAGTACATCGCAGGAAATGCTTTTTGGAGCAATTAACTCAGCAGACCAATTAACATGTGCAGAGGCGTGTGTTTGAATGGTGGGAGAAAACGCGACGATAACCCAAGCGGACACGGGGAGAGAACTCGCAAACTCCACACAGAAAGCAGCACCCGAGCCGGGACCCGAACTTGAGACCTTCTTGCTGCGAGACAGTAGCGCTTCTCGCTGCGCCAGCGCGTCCCGCCCGCAATAATATTATTTATATTTTTAAAGTCACACCATATTGATTTAGCTACATTATAGAAAATGGACTGTCAGGCTTGTGAAGATGAGAAATTAATGGCACTCGTCCACTTTTTTTATTTTCCAATACACTCTCACTACAATTGATGTCTAACCATTATTTGTATTTCTAATTCATCAGTATTATTCCAGATAAAGATTTAGCCTATAATTAAAACGAGCATTGGGCCATCGTGACCTGCCGAACTCATTCTCGAAACGTTTTAACTGGACGTGCATTGCATAAGCAGCTTCATATGGCCACACCTGAAGGAGATGTGAATTATAATGATGTTCTCAAATAGCGAGACATTTGGCACAAGCTTCGTTAAATTAACGTGTAAAACACAACACGTTTTACATATGTAGAAAGTAAATGCACTTAAATTTTAACCTACATTTCAAATTCGGGAGTTTTAAAAATATTATATAGATTTTCGAAAACCGAGTCGACAAAGGTTTCCATCAAAGGATTTGAATAGTGCTGGATTTTACTACAACATTAGATTTTTTGAACGTATATTAGTTTGGCAGTTGGGGGGGGGGGGTGATCGTAGTCGATGCAATGTCCTCGCATAATCCCACTTATCTCTCTCGGGAGCTTTCTTGTCCACGTGTTTTTAGTGAACAGCCTTGAGATGAGTGCAAACCATCAGCGAAAGTTTGGGGCAAAAGCCTTCAGTCGAGCTTATGGATATTCAAACGAGGTGGTAGAGATTACGGAAAGGTGAATGTGCTACACGAGTGCATGCATGTGTATGGGAATCATTAAATCGGAATCGCCTATAAAAGCACGATTCCTGCACTGATGTCTCAAGGGTGAACTTGTAGGAATCCGCTACAATTCCTGAAATCGTTTACCGTTTCTAATAGACATTACATATAAACACATTCATTCCAGTTATCATATTCGTGAAAATTACACCGAAATGCAATATGAATCTTTTATAAAGCAACGCAATTTATGTGTTTTTTTTATGAAGAAATTGGACAGTTTTGTGATTTCATTATTTTTTTCAGCAAGTAATATAACGTAAGATGTTTTAGAATTTAATAGAGGTCACATTGGAAGAAAATACTGTACACCACACATAGTACTGTGAATGGGAATAACCTTTACGTGACATGCCCTCAAGGTCAACATTTTCCGATGACAAGAGTTCTTAAACCCCACAACTCTGCGGTGATTGTGTGCGCTGAACACTCTCTAATGAAGTATGATTCATTGTAAAACGACCAAATGATGTGGGTGTTGCAATCTCAATTCAATCCAATTCATCATCAGTACCCGCTCACTTTTGCACAGGGTCACAGTGAGCAGGAGCCGATCTAGCGGACAAAGCAAGCAAGGTAGGGCTGTTGCCATAATGGGACACCAGTCCATCAGAGGGCACGGGGAGGATTTAGTCAGCAGGCCAATTAACCGAGACAGCATGTCGTTGGACTGTGGAAATAACGTAGAGTACCTGGCGAGAACGCACACGGAAACAGTGATAACTGGCACATGCCACATCAAGGTGCTGCGAGGCGGTAGCGCTTCACGTAAAAAAAAAAATGTTATTGTTGCTGACTGTTCTTATGTCGTTGTTGTCGCTGACGTGTCGTTCTCTCCGCAGCTCTGTGCAGCGCTTTGTGACCCTCGGGTTAAAAAACGCTCTATAAGTGCAATTATTATTATGATTACTTACTGCACCACCTTGACGCTCTAAATTTAAACGCTGCATTACAATCACACACAAAAATAGACCAGCTTATGGATAATACAGTGACGTCATCTAAGTCAATATATTTGCTCTGTGTAGTGAGAGTATAAGTTCCATCTTGGTCAAACACGACGGCGGCCATAAATGTTAACAGCCGTGTGCCAGTCGTGACAATGTTAATGTTTTGTCTCCAGAAGACAACGCGTTACATATCAAGTACGGACATGTGTCGGAGATAGACGTTAGCGGCTGGGTGTCTATGCAGTCGTAACATCTGCGCCTCGTAAAAAGAAAGCGCTGCCTGAGGCTATTTTATCTGAGCCTTCGGGTACCTTTCTGTGTGTAATTTGTGTGTACTTGCACTGTCATGCGTGGGTTTCTTCCCCATTCTCCGGTTTCCTCCCACACGTGCATTCATTAATTGGCCAATAATATTGTCATAGATATGAAACAGCGGGTTGGCGCCGGCTGACCGTATGCCTGACTCCCCTCTCCTCCCCCCCCCCCCTCTGCGGTTTCCTCGCTGCGCCTCCGTATCCGTGTCTTGTCCATGACCAGGCGTAGAATTTGTACCGCAGCGCGTTATGAGTTGTGTTATTATCATAATACACCAGAGCCCTGCCACGGTGGCCCAGTGGGTAGCGCTGTCGCCTCCTCACAGCAAGAAGGTCCGGGGTTCGAATCTCGGCTCAGGTGCTGCTTTCTGTGTGGAGTTTGCATGTTCTCTCCCCGTGTCCTTGTGGGTTTTCGCCGGGCACTCTGGTTTCCTCCCAGAGTCCAAAAAACATGCTGCCGCATAGGTTAATTGGCTTGCAGACTAAATTGCCCGCAGTGCCCGGTGATAGACCGGCGTCCCATCGTGGGTATATCTCCGCCTTGCGCCCTGTGTCTGCCGGGATAGGCTCCGGCTCACCGCGACCCTGTACAGGACTAAGCGGTTTCTGACAGAGACCTGAGCCCTGCAATTACTCGCTAACGCCACCGGAGGTGGCACTGGAGAACCTCCCTGGCATCCGACGGTACTTGACATAACCCACACGTTACCCCACACAACCCACAAGTTACCCCGCAAGCAGAGGGTGGTGATTGGTGAAACGTGCCACTCCATTCTTTACAGTGCCTCGCCTGGAGATGGAATCGAACCGGCGAACTAGGATTTGCAAGTACAATGTGGCAATCGTGATGCCACGAGAACAAAACGCTGTACACACAACAAATAACAAAACAACGGCCAAACGGTATATTGTACATATATATAGGCACAGTAGGTAAAATTGGGGCTATTATTATTCTACGACTGTGTATGGCATCAATATGTTCAGGCGCTAAATGCCAATATCGAGATCTGCTCGCCCTGAGGGCTGCAGAAGAGAGTTCTGGTGTTTGTTATTTCTACATTAAAGGAGTGCGGACTGCAGAATTAATAATAATAATATTTCCATTTCTACATTGCCTTTCGCCGGAGGGTAGCAGAGCGCTACGCAGAGCTATGTAGAGAACGACAACATCAAAAGAGATCAAATAAGGAAAACAATGATTATGAATCAGCGAATAACAAAACATAAAATGTAATTAAAAATTAAAACAAATAAAGGCAGAAAGAAGTGTTCCTGAGCAGGTACAGGTCAACAGCGTGCCATCATCCAAGTATACAGCAGTGAGCAGCATCAACAATCCTAGCCAGAGGACATCAAGGTGTTATGGAATAAGTGAGTCATGAGCCGAGATTTGAAGATGCCCAGGGACTCAGCTGATCGAATCTCCAATGGAATGGAGTTCCAGAGTCTGGGAGCAGTGCTGAGCGAGAAGGCTCTGTCACCCATCGAATGGAGGTGCGATCTGGGCACAATGCAGCAAGCCTGTGTTGGAGGATCGAAGTTGTCGTGTTGAGGAGGCCTGAGGTAGGTCACGAATGTATGTCGGTGCAGCGCCAGTGAGCCTTGTCGGTGAGAAGGCGCGTCTTGCATACAATCCTGTATTTAATCAGTAGCCAGTGGAGAGACGCCAGCACTGAGGATATGTGACTGTGGATCGGAGTGTGGGTGAGGACTCTATCAGCCGCATTCTGCACACGTTGAAGACGATTGACAAGGTAGGCAGGGTTGTTAGGAAGTAGTGCATTGCAATAATCGATTCGTGATAATACGATGCTGATTAGCTGCTGAGCTAATCAACATGAAATAGGCTTCCCTTCGTCATCTTTTTGTGTGGGCTCGAAGGTGACTGAGGAATCAAGAATCACTCCTAGACTACGGATTACCTTAGCAACTTCAATAGTCTGGTCGTCAAGCATCAAATGAATGGAATCAGCCTTGGAGCCTTGGGCAATTGGTGCGGGGATCTGACAAGCGAAACTTTTATTTCGTATCCATTATTTTTAAAAAATTTGAATTGAGCCAGGCTTCCACAGTTGACAGTAAGGACGACATGCAGAGATCGGATGCATTGATGGACAGATTTGCGTGAAAATGGATTTGGATGTCATCGGCATAGCAATGGTTTACATTGAGGCTACATTGAGGCTATGCAGGATATCGCCAAGGAACACTAGACAAAACAGGATGTATCTCTGAGTTACATCATCCAACTCTGACAAACTGCTTCCAGTCGGAGCGATTGCTCAGTCAGTGCAGGGCACAGCCAGAGACCCCAATGCCATCTCGTCGCTCCAGGAAGGTAGGCTGGTCATCGGTATCAAAGGCTGCGGTCAGGGCCAGGAGGACAAGAATACTTGATAAGTCATGATGTAGGTTTTCACGGCTCGATGCATGATGATTGCTTTGAAAAGCTGCTCTCTCGGGACAGGAGAGAGAGCCATCGACGCGGCTGTCCCGAGAGAGCAGCTTTTCGAAGCAATCATCACTTGATAAGTCTTCATTAGCAGCGACTTAGTACTTACTACGGCACAGATAGAGTTGTGTATGTCATTACATCAACTTCATCGTGTAACAATGAAAATAAACCCAGAGTATGCACAAAAGGTGCACGTGCACACATGGATAAGTTACCTTTTTTTAAACCGCAGCATATATAACAAAAGATCATTCAATTTGCAGAGAACTTTATATCAAAGCAGCAGTGACCAGATTCACGTGGTGTGTGTGTGTGTGTGGCGTGAATGTGAATGTGGGTTTCCCGGTAAGTGCGAGTGAATGGCGTTGTGAGTGAATTCGGTGAGGGTGTAAATTCCGTTCTCCCAGCAGTCGCCTGTCCCCTGCATCAGCAGCGGCAGCCAAACCGCTGAGCAGCAGGGGTCATGCCTGGCCGCCTCCTGCCAGTAGCAAGCCGGCAATCCGAGGGGGAATGAGAGCGAGAGGAACCACCCTTCGGGGTGTGGACCAAGGAAAAGAGAGAAAAAAATGTAGCCATGAGAGGGAGGAGGCATTACGCCTGGCTTGCAGAGGGGTAGGGGTGCGTGGGTATATATGTGGCCGTGCTGAGCAAGGGGAGGAGGTCGGTGGGACACGGCCACGTTTTGTCTCGGTAGGAGTGGTGGTGGTGGTGGTAGGACGAGTGGCTGCGTGAATTTCCCAGTTGAAGTTGCGGTCGCCTCTTCCCTTCTGCTCGCGACCAAACCTCCCTTTAGCGGTCGCGCGAATGAGCGCCACAGCCGTGGGGCTCATAGCGACGAGAGAGGAGAGGCGCTGCGGCTCGGCGGGGTAGGGGGGAAGGGGTGAGAGCTTGTTAATCATTAGACGAGACGACTTGGCTTTGCGTGCGGTGGCTTGCCGTGGAAGAAGTGAAATAAAAACCGCGTCGCAGACAATGTGCGCTTCGGGGGGAACCCCCCCCCACCATCCAACAACCATCACCAGGGAGGGCTGTGATCACCTCTCGTGTTGCTGAGAGTAGACAAGCAGCGATATGAGTGAAGGCTACAGTACTCATCCCTGTCGCCAGCCGGAGACAGTCCCCCAGACTTTTCGGACGCAAACTTGTCATCACGCACACGCCAGCGCGCCGGTAAGATGTCAACGCATCACGGCCGCCGATGTCTCTCTGCCCTTTGTCTGTTGGGTGAAGTTACTTGCTTGCGATGCGTAGACGTAATCTACATA
>JAZEWT010000012.1:20445998-20474711 GCA_036362905.1 Mordacia mordax
GGGGAGAGGACACTGTGGATAGTACCGCGGTTAAATTATATACTGTACTGGTTGCTATTTTGTAAGACCTTTATATTACTGTACCGTAAACTGGTTACAGTATATATAGCTAGCAGGTACATGGTTAAGTCATTTTTTAATCAATACATTCCCCAGTCTTATTCGTGGGATTACACACTTAACAGTGTAATACGTTTATAAATAAAACATCAGTGGGCTTTAAAAGCACTAACTAATTTTTCGGCGTACTTGCTCGAGTAAATGTATTTTCTGCTGTTGGTTTTACTTGATTGAACATGAAGGTTGAGAACTGATTTCAAAAGGCAAAAAAGATTTATCGTTAAATATTTCATTGGCTGCTCTGCGTGATACTTTTTTAGTATATTATGTAGATAACCATGAGAAGGACAGCTGGCAAGCACTTCAAATGTCCTAAATTTGAAATTAATTTCTATAACTTAATTAAAATAGTCTGTTTCACTGCTGCATCCAAGCACCACACAAGATGAATTCACATGTTTATTTTTTCTGTCACAAATTGTGAAAGCAAATATAGAGCGTAGGTCGTTTAATGCCTCTCCAGATAAAAGGCCCCTCAATTATTGTCACGTTAAAATACCGCCCGAAACAGTAACCACACTGTTTCAACGTCATCAATATCAAGCCTGTCCATTGGAAGCAGTCTCAAGAGCCAAGCCAATGTAACGAGCAACGCACTCAACTATGCTGACCAATATTGCAGCACATTTGCAAACATTCACAAACTGCTCTTGCAAAAATAAAAACCATGACCAAAAATCCAAACAAGTGCATACAACTGGTGAACTTCACAGAGCTCTTATTTCCTAATTCGCGCAAATATTATGCGGGGTTTATACGTGGGCCTTTCAAGCCACGCCGAACACCCAATCGTTTGACACTTCGTACGTGTTCGCCCATGAACTGCGCCTTTGTTCTCATGATTTGCAAACGTCTGTGTCTAATTTATACGCGGAAGAAATTCACTTCAGCCCGTATTCATGCCTGGGCGACTGCAAACTGTCTGTGACACCCGGGTCCCCATCGCGCAGGGTTATAGAGAACAGGGCACACATTATCTGCAGCATATGAATGCTGCTAAAGTCACACACCGAACGGGTAAGCCATGGGCAATATTGCAGAACTGTGCTCGCCCACACAGACGCTTGTGAATTTTGTTTAATTTTCGGTGACTGGCCGCCTGTCCTATTTTGGGCATGCTTGAGCTTTAAGGAGGGTGTGCTTATGAAACAGACGATGCCCCTTTTCTCATCCCGTCCTGTTTTGCTGCACGTAAGCATAGCACCGACACTGGGACGTTCAACGCACATTCGGCCGGTTGACGTAAGAACTGCTAAGCCAATTCATGTATCGATGCATGTATTTTTCTTCGGGGTTAATTTTTGGTCATTGTAAGCTTTTAAATGTGTAATTTCTCATGTGCAAACATTTTAAGCCAGGCATGACCGCTCACACCTTCAATTCAGGCCACCTGAGACAGACTTGATAGAGCATGCATGTTGATAGGCTGTGCTGAACTGTATGACCCTTCCAAACCGCTGCAAAGAGTCCAGTTAATTGCCTTAATTAACTATTTTTTCAACCGCCTACGTGTAGAAGTTTTGAGTGTTATCCACTCATAAGAGTATTTTATTTTTGCAATTACTCCTGTTGCCTCCATGCAAAATATTCGATAAGGAATTGGCCCAATAGCCCATAACACAACCATCACGAAATGTAGCATAATTATTATATCTTCAAATTTAAATGACACCTGTTATAGATACAATGCAGTCTTTAATTACTCCATCGTTCTCTTCATTCGGTTGCACACGAGGTCGTAGCACCATAATCCTCCAGTAATTAAGTTTCCACGAGTATAAACCAACAAAGACACTAGCAAATTGTGGCACGAATTAGCGATCAGGACTGCCGGGGGGGGGAGGTGGAGGGTCACTGAACACCATGCAAAGCCATTCCTTAAAGCACAGAGCCCAAAGTTCTCAGCATTCATCAAAGGATTTCTGAATGAAGGCACGCATGGCGGTAGGGTTACATTGCGCCGGGCCAGAAAGTACTTGCTTGGGCCGCAGCGTTACTTTTTGACGCTGCAGGTTTCGGGTTGCGATGTCTTCACTCCCCTGGTGAGCTAAATTGGGCCCTGTTTTGTCAGGGGAAGCTGTAAACAGTGGCCACACATGGTGGCTTGGTTGAAAACGAGTGGCTACAGCGAAGCTCCGAAGTTGTTTCTGCTTGCACAAAAACAAATATCTTCTGAGAAAAAAACTGACCTTTCACATTATAGAACGTGTACTTTTTTTACGGATAATTTTTTGTTCTCTCAAAAGTAGGGCTTATAAATTCAGCCACCTCTGCAGAGCTGTGGCTATATCTTACGCGTAGTTGATAGTGAGACATGTTGACGCTGCTGGGGATTGTGGAAACCAGTAGCTTATGCAACACAGTACTCTGGAAAACATGGTAAGGACTTTGTTTCTGGCTGTCCTGTGACACAGTCAGCTGATGAAAGTGGCGCACATGGCCATATTGATGCTGGTGCCTAAAGAGACAGCTCGGCCTAGGGTTGCCATCTTGGAGAGCCACAAACCCGGAACATATGTGGAGAAAAACACTATGAGAAAGGGGGTTGTACATGTAAATTGGCAAACACACTGCCTGATGACTTGAGTATTACTCTCCAGAGCTGTTCTTTTGAGATAGTGGTTACAGCTCATAGATTGAGCTGTGAAAATCTCCATCATTTGTTTTATTTCAACTACTTGTTCCAGGAAAATGTTCAGATTTCCTAAGACAACTTCCTCAAAAAGGCAATCCAGGAAAACTCAGGACCGGTGGCAACCCTATGAAGGTCACACATTTTAAGGGGCCTTTATACGGTGATTGAGGAACGCAATGTGGTAGCATTGTGATACATTTTTGAGATAATTTGGCAAATACTAGAAAGTAACAGGACCACCATCGTTTCATTCATGTTTGCCTTTCAATAGCTTTCCAAAAAAGTAATCGATGACAGAGTCTTTGGCTTAGGGCACAGGTGGTATTAAAACGGTAAAGGAAATGAACCATGTAAACAGAGAAGGGCCTCAAAACTAGGCTCCCATCAAACGTAATCTGGTCGCGGTTGAGCTGTGGTGAGCGTGGCTGTGGGTGGATTGAACAGCACGTTTCAAAACAAAGGTTATAAATGATGTAACCACGCAACAATTTTTTTACAGCTATTTTTTTATTTCTGTCAATTAGCTATATATTGCTCAACACACCAATATAGATGCAAAGGTTGATTGGAAATGATATACAGGAATATCACGTGAAAGGTTACTGTGACATAATGAGATGCATAGTCAACGTTATGTACTAATAAAATAATAATATTCAGAGGAGTGACTTGGGATAAAATGTATTATATTAAGTGTAAATCTAAGCATACTTTTATATCTTTTCATCTCAAGCTCTTCACCGCGTCCTGTACACATATGCACTTTAATATGTGTGTGCATGGTTAGATAAAAGGCTAATACATCAGTGGTTTTGTTTTGGCTTGTGAGCTAACGCAGTACGGCTTTGTATACCTTGGCATGATAGATGACATGCACACACACCATTGGGCAAAAGTCATACAAGCTCAGTAATAGAACACGTGGAGCGGCTTGCAGTGGCGATGAGACAAATCTAGTTAATCCCATTCTTCAGCCAAGCACAGGTATGACATTTCACATTGGTGTGCTATTGCACCTGCTTATGGGAGTTGAAATTATTTAGATTAATGCTGCCATGTCGCAGCATATAACCTGCATATTAAAGTATATTTACACAATGCACAATTCATAAATAAATCACTTTTCAGTCCACTTTATTAGAAACATCCCCACAATCATACCGTCATAGTTCAACAAATATGTAATTATATGCTGTGAGAGTTATTCTCATCTCATCTCATTGTCAGAAACTGCTTAGTCCTGAGCCTATCCCGGTAGACACAGGGCGCAAGGCAGGGATATACCCACGATGGGACGCCAGTCTATCACCGGGCACCGCGGGCAACTTAGTCTGCAAGCCAATTAACCTATGCGGCAGCATGTTTTATGGACTGTGGGAGGAAACCGGAGTGCCCGGGGAAAACCCACGCGGACACGGGGAGAACATGCAAACTCCACACAGAAAGGCACCCGGACCCTTCTTTCAGCGAGGCAACAGCGCTACCCACTGGGCCACCGTGCCGCCCGTGAGAGTTAATGCTTGTTTCACAACGGAATGGTTCATGTTTATTTAGGGTTCTAACCATAGAAAAATGTAAAATGCATTGAATTCGTTGAACGCAACTACGTACTGCATTACCTACAACTCTTCATATAGGGAGGTATCATGTAGATGTGCATAGTCCTGTTGTTAATGCTGGCAGTGCATTCTATTGTCATGCGTATAGCAAACCTTGCTAAGGAACTTACCCCAAGGCACTGCAGAGCATCTTCATTCATAGGCTGGACACAAAGCAAATAATGCCATCCTTGCAGCAATATGTGAAATGAGGACTAAAGGCTAACTTTTTTTTTCAACAAAAAAGCTTTGTTATATAGACTCGGCTTTGTGAAACTCATATCAGTTGGGTGTGTATTGCTTTTTCTCATTTTGTGCTCTTTAATCGAAATATCCATATAAAGAGAGTCAATATGTGTGCATGCTGCATGTATACTCTGTGCGCTATTAAAGGGATATGAAACGTGCCTTGCACTGCATAAAGGAAGGTGCTTTCATAGGAACATCGATCCTCCTTGACACAAACGTGCGTGTCTCACGCATGATATCAGAAAGCATTGTTACCGTATGCAATATTGTATACAACGGTGTGACTGGGACATAGTACCAGAGGAGTGAAACAATACATCTTGTTCAACTCATTTCTTGTTAGTGTCACATTGCTGCCCATTCCTGGCGCTGGAATTCACAGTCAAACTGGCCAGACTTTTGTTCCCACCTGCCTGCATTGTGCCTGACAACATTGGTTGCCCCCATGACAAATGCTGCACCCATCCACGAGGAATTCACGCCACATTCTCACGAATGTGAACACAGATAAGCGCCACCAAATCAGCATATTTTTTATGAGTCTTGAATGATATCTCGTTACAGGGCAGTATTATTATATTCATGCAAACCAACAAATCTAGGCACCATTTTAACACCGTACATTTCTCATGCTACACATGTGAAAATGTGTAAAGGGGTATACCCTGGACGCAAGTTGTATTATTAGGAGTATTCAGCATCGATTTGTAGTTGTTGTGATAACATTACAAGCCGTGCCAACTGCGGAAGTGATCACGTGGGAGCTAAGCTAGACGCAATTTAGAGAAGAGAAAAAAAACAATTCAAAGAGAATCTTATATACGATCCTGGCTTGGGGTGTCTGAGCTCAAAATAGAAAATATGAATAATGTCTTTTTGATTTGTAGAGGCTCTCATGCAGCGAATGCAATGTTCTCAGCCCAATCACTGAAGATTCACAATTTAATTACTAAAAAAAATATGCGCTCACATTTTATTTCTTAACATTCAGTGTGATGAGTGCAAAATAGGAGCACTTTGTTAGCAGAAATTTAAATGTATTTGTCAGCTCGATAAAGGGTGAGTGTCTTGTTCAGAAAGCGAGGCTCGCTATTAAGGGTAAATATTAAAATAAACAGTCTGCACGGAGCATGCATAGGCAGTGCTCGTATTGTAGCAGTAGTTGAGACCGCTTAACTGAAAAGGTGGTGCAACATTTAGATTTACGCACAAAGTGTATTGAAAAGCGAGAGAAAATTGCAAAATAGTTGAATCTAAAAGAAACGCACTACACGAATAGCATCCGTAAAACTACACAGTTACAGAGTCATTCATCTACTCATAATCCTTATTTTTGTCTCGATGCAGTGAACCCCTCTGTTAATGTTTATATATTGGTGTTTTCAGGAGCATAGGGGGCCTGGTGATATATGGGGGTGATTGCACGAGTCAGTGCTATGAAAATATATCACATTAATGTGTAACAGTAAATGACTCTTGAAAGATGCAAGACACACTAGGTCATCACAATAAGTTACACGAATGCGCATTTTAAATGGTTAGACGTAAACATTTTGCCTTACTATAA
The DNA here is from genome assembly GCA_036362905.1 of Mordacia mordax. Classification (NCBI taxonomy): domain Eukaryota; kingdom Metazoa; phylum Chordata; class Hyperoartia; order Petromyzontiformes; family Petromyzontidae; genus Mordacia; species Mordacia mordax. The sequence goes on from JAZEWT010000012.1 coordinate 20,452,168, forward strand.
AGGCTGTAGGGTTGAGCTGTGTTACAGAGGTTAGCACATTTATGGCACTGTGCGACTGGCACAGCGTTGAGAAGCCTCCCATCCAGCAGTGGGTTTGGAACGGGTTGGACAATTTCATTTTAATGCTGGTTGTATTTTGCAAAGCATCTTTAACAAATGCGTTTGAATCCTTTATTTCAAGGATAAGGGGGTGTAATTTTAATACAAGACTTTATATGACAAAACTAAAGGTAAGTTAGGGTCCACATGTGAAAATGACTATTGTGCCGTGTACATTACCAGTGTCGATCTTGTACCGAGGGCGGCGCGGTGGCCCAGTGGTTAGCGCTGTCGCCTCACAGCAAGAAGGTTCCGGGTTCGAATCTCTCGGCTCGGGTGACTTTCTGTGTGGAGTTTGCATGCTCTCCCCGTGTCCGCGTGGGTTTTCGCCGGGCACTCCGGTTTCCTCCCACAGTCCAAAAAGCATGCTGCTACATAGGTTGATTGGCTCGCAGGCTAAATTGCCCCGCAGTGCCCGGCGATGGACTGGCGTCCCATCGTCGGTATATCCTTGCCTTGCGCCCTGTGTCTACCTGGATAGGCTCCGGCTTCACCGTGACCCTGTATAGGACTAAGCGGTTTCAGACAATGAGATGAGATGAGATCTTGTACCGAATGCTGGAAAGCCTACATTTCAACGGCAGGGACCAGTCTGCTCAATGGAAATCGATGTTTATCACACGATCACTTATGTTAAGTCATATAGAAAATTAAGCCGAGGGTTAGACACCAATTTTATCAACTGTCAGTAACACCCACACGCTGCCATTATTATTCATTGCTCATGGTGGGTCTATGCATATTAGTTACATTGAGAGACTATAACCAGTGACTCAATTGATGTATAGATAACAGGTTGAATCCATACTTCTTGGTAAAGAAAATTCTTATTTAAAAAAAAAACCCTTCATTTGAGTGTAGAGCTGTAATGCTTGAAATGTTAAATTTTAATCCAACGATTTCAGTCACACACAAAATCAGCGTGGAACATAAAAAGCAGAACGTTCAGAAGCGCATGGCCACTGAGAGCTTTGATGTCATTAATTGTACCTGAAAACACAGCCGGCCGATAGGGAAACATTTCACTCAACAGTCATGTAATCGGAAAGTCACACGACGCTTTTGGTTACTGGTTCATTATATGCACCTTGGGTATTGTAAAGCATAAACATAGAACAGGATCAGCCAGCGTCGACTATAGTTGTGTCATTGTATATGGCACTGCGTAAGGCGTTTTTGTGGTTGTGCTGCTCTCTCTCTCTTGGGTTGCATCCAGTGTTGAGCACGATGTCTGACGTTTTACTCCACGTGTTGGGAGCTACATCAACTGGTACAACCTGAAGACACACAGGATTAAATAGATGTTTCTTTTGTATGCACACGTGAACTCATTTTCAGGCAGGACAAATGGTTGAAGATCTTCCCTAAGAACTTAAATAATTGATGTAAGGGTATGCAAGCTTCTTTAACATTGAGCTGACTTCGGTGGCCTTCCAAGGTTAATACGAAGCTGAAATGTTGAGCATAAAATATATTGTTAACAAACAAGGCCCTCGAAATGAAGCAACGGTGAGGTGCACTCGGTTGGTAACTGTATGCTGTTACGTAAACCTTTCATCTATTTAGGCAAATGAGTTGTCAACTGCATGGGGGGAAAAGAATCTCTTGTCAAATGTGCAAAGTTGTTTGATTAAAAGTTACATTTATGCTTCAGAAAATAGCACATTTCATAATTATATTTGCATTTCATTTGATCATACTGAAATTGAAAAATGTTGGGAAAATGTGATAAAAAATACAACCACCCAGTGTTTTATATTGATGTCATTAAAACAAAGTTTCTTCCATTAGTACAGTTAAATGCACAACTCTGGGACTAGACAGAGGCTAACAAATGAACTGGGAAATCATGGAAAATGTACTCACTTTCAGTTGACCATAACTGTCAATGACAAAGGTCAATTTATAACTGTGGGTATAAATTAACAATGGGATAAATGATGTAGGGTGGCGCGGTGATGCAATGAATAGCGCTGCTTCCTCACAGCAAAAATGCCCCAGGTTCGGTTCCCAGCTCGGGTGCCTTTCTGTGTAGCGTTTGCGTGTTCTCTCCATGTCCATGTGGGCTTTCATCAGATACTCCTGTTTCCTCTCACCTTGCAAAGACACGCTGCTGCTGCTGCCTAGGTTAATTGGCCTGCTGAGCAAATTGTCACGAAGTGCCCTGCGATGTACTAGCGTCATATCTCGGGTATAACCCCGCCTTGCGCCCTGTGTCTGCCGGGATAGGCTCTGCCCCCCGCGACCGTGTACACGATGAAGCGAGTTTCGATGATGATGATGATGATGATAAGTGATGTAAATAGTTGGTACAATTGTTTGAACTTTACAAGCACGATTTGGGAAAGTGTTAAATGCAAGCATGAATATATCATCGCTGTATGTGTTTTTGTTCCTCTTGTTTCAGCTGTTAACCCTCGTGCTAAAGTGGCACGGGCATTCACAGACAGTTCCGGTGTCTCTGGGTCGACAGACGAGCAGTCTGATGGCAGTCCGTCGGACAGCCTCATCTACACATCCATCCAGCAGCTCACGGCACGTGCCAGCCTCTCCCGACACCAAGAGGCTGTGAGCAGCGATGGGCAGTAGAGATCTCATCTCTCATCTCATTGTCTGAAACCGCTTAGTCCTATACAGGGTCACGGTGAAGCCGGAGCCTATCCCGGCAGACACAGGGCGCAAGGCAAGGATATACCGACGATGGGACGCCAGTCCATCGCCGGGCACTGCGGGGCAATTTAGCCTGCGAGCCAATTAACCTATGTAGCAGCATGCTTTTGGACTGTGGGAGGAAACCGGAGTGCCCGGCGAAAACCCACGCGGACACGGGGAGAGCATGCAAACTCCACACAGAAAGGCACCCGAGCCTAGAGATTCGAACCCGGGACCTTCTTGCTGTGAGGCAACAGCGCTAACCACTGGGCCACCGCGCCGCCCTGGGCAGTAGAGTTTTCCCTGTTGATATACGCAGTGCGATCCCTTTACAGTATAAGTGACCCTGCTAACGTAAGAGAGAGAGAGAGAGATTCTACAACGATCTATTATCATTGAGGTCTGTTAAGCGTAGAATACTGTGCATGCACCAGCTTCTCACCAGTTCTTAGTTTTTTTCTGCACGCGTTTTAATAGAACCTGTCACGGAATGTGAAATATTATTATTTGTAATTCGATTACCTCTGTGATAGCACATGACCAGATGCCTTGAGACTCTGCGTGTGTGCGCCGCAAATCCGCGGATCTCCTTTAGTGCTAGACAGCTAGAGCCACCACCACCATCCTCAATTCATCCGTACGATATGGAACTGTATAATTTGCAATACCGCCTTAGAAGATAACATGAAATCAGTAGGGTATCTATAAATGGATTATCCTGTTGATATGTACATATACACACAGACACGCAGTAATGCCTCATTATAGCAACTCTGCATGAAGCTACTTGGTTTTACAGCCAGCAAGATTGTTAAAGCCAGCAACGTGCACTGCCTGAGCTGTCATCTATTGAAATTATTAAACCTGCTGATGTGAATCTAAAGTGGTTTAATTGGCTTCTTTTTATAATTGGCAGAGAAAATGTAAAGTCCTGTGTAGTATAATGAGAATTTGCCTCTTTAGCAAATAGAGCACGATATGTAAAAATATTTTTATGTCTAATTGGAAAAAAAACAAGACTGTTATACAACACACTCACAAAACTGTGCCATCTTATGAGTATCTGTGTAGTGTTGCGCTTGAGCTTTCTTTGGTAAGTTACTTACAGAAGTGGACTAGGAAACCCATTTGCCGCATGTAAAGGAAAATGTTTGCGTTTTTGCATCTAATTATTCCGGCGATGGACTGGTGTCCCGTCGTCGGGTGTATTCCTGCCTTACGCCCTGTGTTTCCGGGATAGGCTCCGGCTCACCGTGACCTATATAGGATTAAGCGGTTTCAGAAAATGAGATGAGATGAGATCTAATTATTAACTTTCGAGGCAGGTATGGTTCCTAATAATAACCTTGTAGTGACGATTGTTGTCAAGTTAATTTGCTGTTATATTGTTTCACAGATTCCACCAGAAGCAAAACTGGCCAGGTCCCCACTACTGCACAGAGCTTCTGCTGTGCTTTCGGACAAATGCAGACTTCCCACTAAGCTCCACCTCCCATCGACATCGACAGAACCATCGCGGAGGATATCATCTGACAGCGGAATAACAACAGTCACCCGCTCAGGCTCAGGCTCTGCGTCGGGCAGCTTCTCTTCCTGCTCTGGCAGTGCTGGTGGCTCAGCAAGTGACGAGTTTGAATCCCTCTCCATCGCAGCCAAAGGGCCAGAGGCCTTCTCAACAATCCCACTACCTTCTCATCCAGGGGCGGAGAAGTCAGAGTGCCGCTTTCCATACGTCACCAACTGGTGGTACGCCGTGCCGCGTAGGGAGCTCCACTCGAACTGCCCCAGCACCTGTCTTTACAAGGAGAGGCATTCGCAAGAGGCGGAGAAGTTGGTCCCCTTAAGAACTTCAGACACGGCGTACAGGATGGATTCTGCAATGGCAGCGTTCGATAAGCACGCTTCCATCAGAGGAGGCGACCTTCCCCTTGAGATGGAGGCTTGCACCAGCTACGGACAAGCCGCCATAGTGCACGCGACGGAGCCTGGAGATGTTCAAAGTGGACACCATGCCAGCGCCGGCCCTCAGAAGGAGCCCTTCCAGGGGGATTTGGCCGAGGCAGCTCTGCAGAGGCTCATGAGGTGCTCCCTGGTGCAACCGCAACCTTCAATGTCCTCAGCAACGCAAGAGGCGGCCACTGCTGCCGCCGCCGCTGCGTCTGGAGCGTGTACTCGAGGGAGCCAGATGATCACGTCGACAGGTGCTGTGGAGCATCCCGGCGAGATGCCGCAGACGGAACTCGAATCGGCACTCCAGTGCTCCGCTGTCCACACTTTGACACAAGATTACAGGGGACCCCACAGGATGCCGAGCGGTGGCCAGGTCACCGCTGACAAGGTAAGATGATAAAGCAACTTATTTTTCTTCTACGATTGTGATAACGTGTAATTAATGTCTTTGCTCTGCCAGAGGCCTAAAATGTAAACGAGCCCTACTTTTGAGACAGAATAGATAGGACATTGAATGCCTGATATATATTTCATGCGTCTTGAAGTTGATAAAATAAATTCATAAATAGATATAATGAGCATATGTGAATGTCGACATTTTGTACAAGAAATGTTTCTGGTAAAGGTACAAACTGGTGACTTTTTGCAAGTGTTTGCACTGAAAGTACACATCTCAGTTGACACTTGCAAATATAAAAATATCCCGAGCTTATGTTTGCCCAAGATAAGCAATATAGTTACCTGTCTGCATTGGTTAGATGAGGGGATATTTGTGCGGTGCAATTGTGGCAATAACATTTATAGACTAGACGTCCTGCTATTAAATATCAAATATCATGAAAAACTATTGCCAATGCAAGATGGGCAATGCAAAAATGTGCATGCTTCCAACAACACCGGCATGTCGCAAAACTATTTAATGCGATATACTCCAACACTATATGAACGTAACAATATTTGAATGCTTTTCATTCATTTGCATACAAAAATATGTATTAGCACTGCATATCAAAATACACCAACTTGTCCTGCTGTTTCATAAAGCTTTTCGGTTTTGTAACTCATTTCAAAATCCGATCTGAACAGATTGAAGCTTTCAAATTGAACAGTATGTGTTATCGCATTAAACTCTGAAAGCGTATGTGTGTTGGTATACCGTAGTGTATACCCAGTATATTGTAAACATATGTATGAGGTTGGATCCAAATGTTTAGAGAATGACAGTGATGTCACAAGAGACGTTTGTGTTGAGGGTAATTTAATGAAAAATATGGAACATGCATTACAATTAAACATAACGAATGCTCTAAACTTTTTAGCCCTGCCATATTAAACAAAAATACAGCAGGAAGTATTTGTACTAATTGGACATCACTTTTTGCATCGTGTTGTTAGAACAAAAATATCACGCTATGAACTTTGACCCTCATTTTCTCACCCTTATTACCCACCTGCATGTGCATGTGAGATTTTTAGACGTCTGCACCACAGGGTAAACTGTACCAGAGCATTTACTTAAGCCATTGTTTTCACTTCTGGGTAAAAGAATTAGGCAAAATATATATATTTTGCGAAGCCATTAGTTTCAACCTATCGTGCGCAAAACTTTGTGCAAAGGCATTCACTTTTAAACATCCTAATTGCTTTCTCAAACAAAAAAACACAAGCACCACAATTAAAATAAATGTCCATTAATGCTTTCACACTTATATTTATAGACACATTGTTGTGCTTTGCAGTCTTGTTAACGGGGGGCTGTGGGGCCAGGGCTCTGTGGGTAGGATTGCACCAGACTTCACACACTGTTAGCCAAGCTAATGATTTGAACTGCTTTGTGATGGCGATTATGAGCAATGCGGGCAGAAGCAGCAAGAATCGGCTTTGTTCACTCAGAGCGCTGCAATCTGAATTAACGATGTCTCTGTTCACATCCGTGCACGCACAACGGAAAACGGGCTCCGGTCACCGCACGATTGCGTGCGGAGTCGCCCTCGTCCTGCCCTTCGCAACCATGGGTCCGTGGAGACCGGACCCAAGCGGGCCAAGAGGGCCTTGAAGTACAAAAGGTTAAGAACACCTGCGCTGGTTGATATATGCATCGGTCTGAACTAAAGACCGCTCACCCCATATCGCAATAGGCGACCTATGGAGGCAAATGTTGTTATCGAACAGCTATGAAGGCCGGCACGGTAGACACAATGGAGTGGGTGGCCAGCACCTTGCCCTGCGCCTCTGCCTGCCTAGTGATGGGTCGTTTTTAAAGGTCACACTGAGTCGACCTCTGCGAGGTCCAGGAACCGGCACAGATAATCGAATCGTCAGCGGTTGTTGGCCATGAACGAGAAATGAACGAGAGTCGCCGGGTTAGCTCGAGCAGTTCACCCAAGCACTAACGCCACTGCGCCGCACACACAAACCTCCTTTGTTGCACGGAGTCCCTTGGCACAACACGCGGGCACGCACCAGTGCATGCGAGGGCACACCGCTAATGTGCGGCGCAGAGGTAATGCGTGAGCGCATAAGTGCACTCACATGCAAGAAAGTGGCTTTAGTTTGAGCTAAGCTACAGATTTTTTTTTGCCAGTGTGGCAAAAAAAAGCTCTTTTTCTTCTTCCATCATCTGTAACCCCAGTCATTTGTGTTGCTTACATCCGTCAGAATGTTTATTTTTTGCTTTGGCCCCGTTCTAGTACACATACATAATAGTATATGGGACAGAGATATGAATAATGGTACCCAAGTCAACCTAATATTGTGTGTGAATGTTCTGCAGGCTTCAATATACATACATAGATACTATAGGTATATAATGTAATACTACTCAGTCTACGATATATGATTACAGTATACGAATATATTAGTCGGAATTTTTATTTAAATATTATAATTCTGCAATACAGTACAGTTTAGATACTCTACTTAGAAAGTCCCAATGCTTACCACTTTCTACAATACTGTACGGTAAGGTTCATCCATAGGAGCTCGCAAACAGGCCATTGTGAGCCACACTTCAAAATAACGCTATTGTGCCCATATCTTTGGGTCTCATATTGCTGGATGATCAGCCGCGTGCCTTACGAAGTAAAAATAACAGGCTGTTTTTGTGCTTGCCCACAGTCAGGATTCTTAGGATACAACCGCAATCCTGAAGGTCCGGGAGCCAAATTCAGGCACTCTGACAAGACAAACTGACAAGACACTAGCACACTGGCAAGACTGCAGTATTTCACTCACAAGACAGGACAAAAAGGGTGGAAAGTGCTCAAACATTTCGAACACCAATGAAAAAAGGAAAATAAACAACAGCCCATGGAGACAGGAAAGCACCGTGATCAGAAATTACAACGACATTGGTCACAGCACTTCTGCAAGAGGTAGCTACAGAAATAATGCTACAAATCACATTTTAAAGTGTACAAACAAAAATATAAATGTTTAGGGAAAAGAGCAAAATGACAACGGAATAGTTATAATGTTTTATTTGTGTTTCTTCTAATGTGCCAATGTAATATATATTTTTTTTAGAATATAATGAGCAATGCAAAGTTCAAATTTAAATATATATCCAGCGCTGTATTTTATATAAATTAAAGATAAGTTGCAAGTGCATTGAAAAAGTAGCGATTTTGTCCACAACACGCACATGTTGAGTGAAGTAACAATTTTAACAACCAGGCTATAACTTCTTACGTCAAATGTAAACACAGTAATAGTAATTGTTCAGATCTGGCACCGTTATTTTCCCACATGGCCCCTTTTGGGGGTGTTCCACAGCAATTACGAACGCCTTCATTTCATTACTTGGTTCTACCATTACGTCTGTGCCGTTTGATTCATGTCTGTCGTGGCTTCAGGCTAAATATTGCACATGATCACAAGGTGTATAATTAGTGCTGGTTGCTCATTAAGGAAAGCTGAGGGTAGGGACTGCAAATTCATGAATGTGCAGCACTGGCAACTAAAGCAGCATTATGGAAAGGAAGCCAAGAGTTATTTTTTGTTCTCAATGCGCATGTGGATATAAAGTAATGCAAGCCTGGGATCTAGCACTTCGGGAGCAGAGTTGAAGGCTCACGCAGATATCATGTGTGACACTGCCGACCTGCAGGGGTATTTTATGATTCCAGTTAAAAGCGATATGTAAGATAACCTTCTAACCTAGGCGAAAGGATTTTAAGTGTTCACCTCTAATATGCATACTTTTCTCTGTGAGTAATTAAGTTTCTTCTGACGCACACAGATAATAATACCGAATCAGAAATTGCCCATATATCCCGAGCGAGATGCTCATGAGTCTTAAGGAGCTATGCAGGGTTTGATCTGTGACGCTCATTCCTGTTTGTTCTGTCGGTACCCGGTGCTGAAGATTTGTACATACGCGTGGAAAGTTGATTTGCTACATTTAATTCCAGTCATTTCAATCAATCCGTTAGATTTTTTTAAGCAGACGTTTTGACAGTATTTGAAACGTTAATGTCGCACTGAATAGTGTGATTTTAAAATTGCTATTGATGAAATGCCATCCCAGACTGTAGCAATATACTGAGCAAAATGTTGTAGATTCCATGACTGGGTGAAGGCATTTGGATGACAAACCGCACTGGCAATGGAGGGCTTAACAGATGGCCAAATTGATTTAACATTAATAGTGCGATGATAAAACTAGACGCACGCTTGTAAAATTGAAATCAAATATTTCATGAAATCCTTTACAATGTTTCCAGTGTAACCAGTCGTATTTAAACACAACATTGCGGTTACTGTATTCGGCCAGAGATTCAATAACGAAGTTAGTCATTTTCATTCTTGGTGATGTCATTTTTAACCAACTCCACATACAGTGGCTCTCGAGCCACTCATTTCTACACTGCTGACCTGTTAATCGAACCCAGTGATCATAGTGAGAGTACAATTGTACATGAGCCACCAGTGAAATGGACGATCAAAATGACAGTAATTGCCTGTGCCATGCCCAGAGGCGTTCAAACCACTGCCAGTTGCCTCAACTGCTGCGCGGTAGTCACACGGCCTCCAAGATGTGCCCCGACAGGATTCAGCACGTGGTCTTGAGCCTTTCTTCCCCTTCGGTCTTGGAAACGAATCCAATGTATTCCTTGGTAACCGGCTCGCCGCGATCCAACTGCCTCTCTCACCCACGCAAACATGTGACCTCAACTTAGCGGCAGCACTCACCTAACATCAGGGCTGAAAGTGTCACTCACATTTCTTACGGGTATGGTCGAGTCACAAGCCCCATTCCCGTCGGTCATGTACCGAATGCTTCATCCACGTGGTTATCGGTACGCTGTACTGGAGCGGATCGTACTGGCTTACTTTCAACGCTGCCTGCCATGTTACATAATGTTTTGCTCATCTCAACTTGCCAGGAATTCCCTAGAACCATCCACAAAATGTTAACGAGTGTATCGCACATTTGTTGATAAAGTACGATGTCACGTTTACCCCAGTGTTTGCTATCTGTTAAAGAAGCAAGTTTGTTTTTGAGACGCACACAATAAAGCGTTGACAATTGTACGGTTTTTTTTAATCTTGTTGGTTTGTTGTACACGCCTGAAGCTATGCTATCCAATACAGTGACACTCTACAGTAGCTTTCAATGAACAAAAATGAAATGCTCTCTGACAGTATGCCAGGTTAAGCTGCTGAACACTGGAGAGCGTTTTTCAAAAAGCAGCTGAACCACCGACAAAGTGATCGTGCTTACAATGCCTTGGTAACTTTTACTTTTCCTCACCGTGTTACATTTATTATACATTTATTATATTGCTTAAAGAGATCAAATATTCAGAATGTGTTCATCACGTTTATATAATGTGACAGTTCTTTGTCGACACGCTTGCTTAAATACTTCACTTCCTTGTCCATCCCATGGTTTATGATCAGGATCTATACTACATTAAAAGTGATGGGATTTTATTTTGTTCATTCAAGGCGCCCGATCAATTTGCACACCCGTACGCGACCGGAATGGTGAGGCGATTACTGTGGTGGCTTTTCTTTCTTATTAGAAAATATCCATAAAATGCTTGCAATCAGCGTGTCGTTCTGCACTCGGTGCAGGTATTACCCTTGTCAAAATATAACAGGTGAACTTCCTCGGGTTAGGTGTTGTCAAACAATGATAATTAAATCCCTATTAAGAATGCCAGTCACTTCTACAAAATCACACCTGGTGCTAAAGTATTGTGAGATTCAGCCTCTTTACTTCTAAGAGGGTGAACTCAATACATGCGCCCAATTATTTCTGAACACAAACATTAACCATACTCTCTCTAACAGTCATGCAAGTTTATTCAATAGTTTGTGGGTGACAGACTGCAAAATCTTGTGTGAAAGTTCTACCTTTTGTACCTTGCGCCCAATCTGCAGATCGCAATTATAAGTATGGTGTGTTATACATAGGGAAAATAAATACAGGGAGAATCCTGCTAGGTTTTAATTACGGATATTTATCCGTCAGAGCAGGTAATTGTATAACAACACTCTACTTCCGATTGTTACGAGCGCCACCTTACTGAGGGATGAAACATTAACAGTTGCATTGCGCAGATGTGAAGCACTAAGCATGTGTGTGTGTAAAATAAGTATAGCCACTTAATTTTTTAATCATTTGAAATTACTTTGATATTGATAGATCGCTATTTGTATGAGTGTTTGTTTGGCAGGCAGGTGGTCCAAATCAGTGTTCTCAGAGCCAAGGTCACTCTTCCACGGGAAATGTTGTATCTCACTGTGCTTTGTTTTAATCATGATTCACTCATTCCATCATTATTCTTAATCCAAAAAAAATGTATTTGGGCATTTTGCCGGTCGAACTAGGATTCACTCCTCATCACGACTCAAGATTTCTTCCAACGAGATTTCCATGGTTGTCTGCTTCATATCGTAAACATGTCCTCTCCCGCGGAACTAGAGGGCATCCACATTATTAATTCCTATAGCTCCAGTGCCCGCAGGACATTTCTAACAGAATTCACAATTTTGCCACCAATATCTGGATCAGCCTGACGTCTTTTTGTGCCAAACAGAATTATAAATTGTGTCGCAGAAATAGCACAGTGTTAATGTGAAGGCGCTTTGTCGTGCCACTGCCAGCGGAAAAGCTTTCCACTGGAGTAAACTCTACAGGGAATTTGGTCTACTCTTCCACACTGGCCAGCCGATCTGGATGGGGGGGGGGGACTGCAAGCCACCAAACGCGGACCAGCTCATTGCCTCTGGTGTACAGTACATATTTATACGGAAGGGGTGTACAGTGACAAGTCCATCAAATGACATGCTTGTTTGTCGAGATGATTTACTATATTCTCGGGACGCTTTGTGTGTTTGTTGTTTTATGGCTTTTACGACAGAAATGCGTAAAAGATAATGAATGCCGTTTCATGACTGTGTGTAATTCTCTCAACTGCCAGAATCCAGTTACTATAGCTTAACAAGGTGAATTTCAGGATATATATGGCCTGCCAGCGGTAAAATAAACCATCTCATGAGTGCACCACCTGGGTTGTTTTTTTTAAGTCTATACTGTTGAAAAATACAGAAATTGCGATGTATAACCAGGTATAACTACGAATGAGCTGGTAACTCGTATTAGCAAACGTCTATATATTTTATTAACGCACCTCGAATTTCATGCTCAGACCGTATACACACTGTACATGTGTTTTATCACGTGTGAAAGATTACGTCGTCAAAATATTAAACACACGGGCGGCACGGTGGCCCAGTGGGTAGCGCTGTCGCCTCACAGCAAAAAGGGCCCGGGTTCGAATCTTGTCTCGGGTGCCTTTCTGTGTGGAGTTTGCATGTTCTCTCACCGTGTCCACGTGGGTTTTCGCCGGGCACTCCGGTTTCCTCCCAGTCCAAAATTATGCTGCTGCATAGGTTAATTGGCTTGGGTATATCCCTGCCTTGCGCCCTGTGTCTGCCGGGATAGGCTCCGGCTCACCGCGACCCTGGACAGGATTAAGCGGTTTCTGACAATGAGATGAGACACCATCTCGTTTGCGTTGAGTCAAAATGTTCCAAAGTGCTTGCACGCATGCCAACATTAACAACTTAATAATAATAATTGCATTTATAGAGCGTTTTTCACCCGAGGGTCACAAAACGCTGCACAGAACTGCGGAGAGAGCAGCGCATCAACAACGGCATTAGAACGGAAAAATAAGCAAGAATACAAAAATTTACACATATATACACGTCGTTGCAGAACAACATGTAAAATAAATTGGCTTGTACGCCACCGTGAGATGAACAAAGAATGTTTTTGTTAGTACAGCTACGTTAGTCACAGTATATTGGCTCTTAGTAATAATCTGAACGGACGCCTTGCACGATTCATCCGCAATGACCGCACATGCTGCCCCCACCCCATGGCGCTTCGAGTGCCCTCTTCGCTGGCAGTTGTCCTCGAGTGTAAAACAAACATCCCGGACTTATATAAGATTACAACAGGTTTTACCGTATCTGGCGATTATGCAGGTGTTAAACCTGTTGTAATCTTATATATGTATACTGGCAAAAAAGTACCCATAGCGTTAACATCCCGGACTTAGTGACCAAGTGTGTGCCACTATTCTTTTTTAATTCTGACGAAAAAAAGCGTCAAGTTTCTTGTTTTCCGTAATACAGTCCTGCAACTGATTGGCAGCAAGAGTTTACTACGGATCATTTGCAGTCCTCCATCCAGTGGGTTCCTCGAGTTGCTTTCTTTGCATGTCTCGTGTTCATACATCACTGGTCCACATCTGCACCGATCCGCCTGTGGAATACTAATATCTCATCTCATTTCATTGTCAGAAACCGCCGAGTGTCCTATACAAGGTCGCAGTAAGCCGGAGCCTATCCCGGCAGACACAGGGCGCAAGTCAGGGATATATCCACGATTAGACGCCAGCCCATCCCGGGCACTGCGGGCAATTTAGTCTGCAAGCCAATTAACCTATGCAGCAGCGTGTTTTTGGGACCGTGGGAGGAAACCGGAGTGCCCGGCGAAAACCCACGCGAACACGGGGAGAGAACTCGCAAACTCCACACAGAAAGCAGCACCCGAGCCGAGATTCGAACCCGGGAGGACCTTCTTGCTGTGAGGAGGCGACAGCGCTACCCACTGGGCCACCGTGCCACCCGAATGCTAATATGAAGCATATGTATTGTCTTCGCCCGAGCCACAGCTGCAAAGCATTATTGCGCGCAGTGCTGCCAATAGTTACTCACGGAGAGGTGCTTTTAAAGAAGTAACTTTTCAACAGCCTAGGTTGTACTCAGAAATCAGAGGTTCGGGCATAGTAACAAATTAGATGTATAATGCAGTATAATTTAAAAAATAATCGGAAAAAGGTACAGACCTTGCAACTGCTCACTCATGTCACAGTTTATATTGACAGAAGGGCCTCCTCCACTGCTTAATGCTGACCACAGACAGGCCTTGAAGAGGAGAGAATGCACACTTTACCGACTACGTAGGACCTGCCGATTGATAATATTGAGGGGATCGCGGTCTCATCTCATGTCATTGTCAGAAAACCGCTAAGTCTTGTACAGGGTCGCGGTGAGCCGGAGCCTATCCCGGCAGGGATACACCAACGATGGGACGCCAGTCCATCACCGGGCACTGTGGGCAATTTAGTCTGTGAGCCAATTAACCTATGCAGCAGCATGTTTTTTGGACTGTGGGAGGAAACCGGAGTGCCCGGTGAAAACCTACGCGGACACGGGAAGAGAACATGCAAACTCCACACAGAAAGGCACCCGAGCCGAGGGGAGCGAGGTAATAATAATAATTGCACTTCTGGAGCGCTATTCACCCGAGGGTCACAAAGCGCTGCACAGAGCTGTGGAGATAACGGCACAACAACAACACATGATTAGAGCAATCAAAGTAAAAAAAAAGACTATAAAGCAATGAAGGACGTAAAATAACAAATACAATCATTTTAATGATGTAAATTTTCACAGCTCGATGCATGATTATTGCTTCGAAAAGCTGCTCTCTCGGGACAGCCGCGTCGATGGCTCTCTCTCCTCTCCTCGCGACGTTTCGCCTCCTCACACGTTAGAGGCATCCTCAGGCGCTGTGTGCGTGTGTCGTGTGTGACTCCTATTTATAGTAGCTACTATGTACATGTTAAGTCTCTTCTACAGCGTTGCTTTCTTCTCGGAACAATGGAAGAAGGTCAGAAGAGAGTCACCAAGTGTTTGAAGGACTGGGCAGGCTTTCATGAGATACAAACTAGTCGGTGAGTCAGAGGCGGAATTGGATTAAGTGAATGTGATGCTAATATGCGAGCAGGACAATGGAACCCTTTCAAATGGACCCCCAACTTTCTTGCATTGTTCCTGGAAAAAAGCAACGATCTGGAAGGGATTTAACACATGCAGAGTACCTATATATAAATAGGAGTCAAATACATGACACACACACACAGCACCTGAGGATGCCTCTCATGTGTGAGGCAAAACGTCACGATTGAGAGAGGGGGAGGCGATCGACGCGGCTGTCCCGAGAGAAGCAGCTTTTCGAAGCAATCATCAAATACAATAATAGTTAAACAAATAAAGGAAGGAATAAGTATTCCTGAGCAGGCGCAGGTCAACAGCGAGCCATCATCCAAGCACAATAACGGTAAGCATCATTTTGAGTTCTAGTCAGAGGATTTCAATATCCTGTGTTCAGTGACTCAGCCAGTTTTGAATCAAGCTGGAAGGAACCATTGCGCTAGGTAACTCTTTTTGACAGTTGTCTCTCGGGGTGGGGCAAGTAGGTTACACCATCTCACGGCATCGCTGTCAATTTTAGTCAGGATAATTAACCTGGGCAGCATGACTTTGGACTGTGAGAGGAAACCGGAATACCTGGCAAAAACGCACGCAGACACGGGGAGAGAACTCGCAAACTGGAATCGAACCTGGACGATTTTTGCTGTGAGGTCGCAGCGCTAATCGTCGCACCTCTCCACTGAATTGAAAAGTAATCCAAGGAACTTCCACACTTTATTTCGGTTCATGAGAGCGCATCACATCCAAGTGCTCGGAAAAGAGAGTGACCTTTAGTAGCCTGTAAATATATTTGAGAGCGTTGAGGTCATAACTGATCTAGAAATAATAACAACTGTAGAACGAGACTGCTGATATATTGTAAGAGATGTATTGAACGTACTGTATTGATTCAAGCAAGAGAATACAATTGGAGTTATATATCCAAACAATACAGTAACTTGTACAGTACAATAACCATGCTCATATTCTGTTTTTAGGTTAGTATTTGTTGAAATGTAAGCTTTATGTTCAATACAATAATAATTGCATTTATAGAGCACTTTTCACCCGAGGGTCACAAAGCGCTGCACAGAGCTGCGTAGAGAACGGCACGTCAATAACAACGACATAAGAACGGAAATGTAACCAATAATTATACCGTTTGCGTATTAGTTACGGTTTCAGGGATTTGTTTTTATCCTTAGTGAGCCGGAGCCTATCTCGGCAGACACAGGGCGCAAGGCAGGGATATACCCACGATGGGACACCAGTCCATCACCGGGCACTGCGGGCAATTTAGTCTGCAAGCCAATTAACCTATGCATCAGCATGTTTTTCGGACTGTGGTAGGAAACCGGAGTGCCCGGCGAAAACCCACGCGGACACGGGGAGAGAACATGCAAATTCAAACAGAGAAAGCAGCACCCGAGCCGAGATTCGAACCCGGGACCTTCTTGCTGTGAGGAGGCGACAGCGCTCCCCACTGGGCCACCTTGCCGCCCCGTTTACATTATGTTCACTACCTAAATGCTAGCGGCCAAAGCAATGTAGTGAAACGCACACTCATCATACATCTTGGCGAATTCCACCGCACGCCAAGGTTGCTGCTTCACACGGGGACCGATGGCGTTAGCTCTCGATTATTAATTGCACCCTCTAGTGGCAAATTGTAGAATCGTAAAGTAAGCCGAGGATTGACGTCAGATTTCAACAGCGGCTTTATTGAGTCACCTTAAATCCACAAAGGCAGGATATGACAAATTCTAGTGGAAAAAATAACGCCGGTCTTGCTGTGCTCCATTAAACATGGGCAGTGGCCATAAAACAACCGCTGGTAATTTCCCCACGCAGTGTTGCTCACAGTTCAATAGGCATTTTATAGACCCTCGAGGGATGATTAGATGAACCTGACCATGAAGTGAGAGTCCTGCGCGCGACCGTGTTTAGAACGTGTGCGGTTTAATGATGGAGGTTCGGGCTGTAACGTACCGATTGAGAACGGCGTTTTTAAAACACGGCTTCCAACTTCTTTATTGGCAAGCGAGCTGCACAAACATCATTTTTGTTGTGTAAACCTTCAGACAGAAATGCAATCTATGGTCATTTTTGTTCGACTTGTGAAAGCTGCTCTATACCCTGATATGATTGCATCTGACTGTGCAGTGGCAATCATGCAATGACCTTATTTAAATGTCCTGCATTAATGGTGCACCAAAGTGTAATGTGGTAATATACCAGCCAAGAAGATACAGTACTGCGTAATATTTACAAATGCATCATTTAAGCCCAAGGAAACTTTGTTCCCATTTTCATGCGAGCAAGTGTCTCTGCATGGAAAATACCAACTGTTGTATTCTCTACAGCGCTTTGTGACCTTCGGGTGAAAAGCGCTATAAAAATGCAATTATTATCTCATCTCATTGTCTGAAACCGCTTAGTCCTATACAGGGTCACGGTGAAGCCGGAGCCTATCCCGGCAGACACAGGGCGCAAGGCAAGGATATACCGACGATGGGACGCCAGTTCATCGCCGCAATTATTATTACATATGCTAAATTTCACTCTGACAAAAAAACCTCGCTTTCCATTGACCAACTCCCTATGTAAATATGACTAATCAGGTGTACACTACTGCCAGACCTGTTCAACCTAAAAAGACTCCTATAGTTATCTTATAACATCCAGACACATTAGTACGATTAACATTAAAGAATCCTGCTTTAATTTGTGGTATTTAATACAGTCCGTCTAAAGCAAGCACTGATTGTTAGCACTTAACAAGAATGTGGAAAAGAGCCCAAGGTGTCTCTGTTATAATGATTCCATGATTTGCATTTGCCGACCTCATTAAATCTCATAGAGTTATAATGACCATAAGAAAATTCAGCTTGCAAAGGGTACCATTCCGTTGAGTGTTCAGATTTGTACGGAGTTCTGTTAGTGATGGCAGGGTCACTGGTTCCAGACACTCTGATGGCCAAGCGTGTGTGGCAAGAGTGGATGTTGCCACGATGCAACAGTCAGCTCATTATAAATGCCCCTCTTGTGATAGCTGAATTAAGCCTCTATTCACGCCATGGTCATAAACAACGTGGTCCAAAAATATAAACAAACACCATGATGAATGTCCATTCACGGGCTGACGAGTGTACAGGACACATGAGTGTGGCGGAGTAGAGCCACAGGAGGGATGGATCACAGCTAGGTGTGTGTACACCGACGAGACGGAAGGATTAGATCGACTCTCGTGTTGTGATATCTTGCATGTATTCAGCTCCTGACAGCGAAGGCAAACGCGTTTGCGCTTTTTTTTTTACGTCTTATCGGTATGTTGGGCTTAAATTCGGCCAAAGCAGTGCTGTGTTATGAAACACGCGCACACATTGTGTGTCCTTGTACGCAAGAGATAGCACACACTCACAAACTCGGAGGGTTATTTTGTTTCATCCAATATATCACGTACGTGAATATGCGCGTGCACACAACAAAGCTGATTATATCTTGAACATAAACAGCCTTGTTTATGAATTGTGGCGCTCATCGGGCACCGGAGGAGCTTGCGAGTAAGTACAGATGTTGGTGTGCGGTGTGACATGACCTCTGCACAGGTAGCATGTGCCCTCTCCTCCTGTGTGCAGGCGGTGCGCAGTCTGTGCAGCCTTCATTGGGCCCTGGCCGTTTGAGCGCCGTCTTCGCGCAATGTGCTCAACCGATTTGTCTTAACTCTTTAGAGTGACGAGGCAAGGATGAAGAAATGATCAGCAGTGCACAGAACGTATGTGCTTCGAGCCACAGCTCTTGTTTTACTGTAAACATGTGCAAGTGCATAGCGTGCCTCGTAAAATCTTCTGCTTATAATTAGTTCTCCGTGACGTGTTTTCGGGTTTATCTAAAATTTAATTACTCTGTAGCTGCATAAATGTCAGCTGGGGTACATTTTATTTCTCGATTTAAATGCGGTTCCTGAATGTGCTGAATCTTTCTGCACAAGCTCTGCTATCACAATTTTTAAGTTTAGATAAACACTGGATTTCTCGTCAACTGTAGTTTGAAATAATTGACACGTTTTCTAGCCCCATTGTTCTCTAAAATAATCCCTGTAATGTGTGGTATTTTACTGTAAGATTATAAGCTCATCTTGCGATGACATTTGGATGACTCGCAAATGTTGTGTGCAAAAATACATCACATGTATGAGTAGGGCATTAAAATTATGCGATTAAGCAAACAATACAATAGCGCACGCTGAGTATAATAATAATTGCATTTATAGAGCATTTTTCACTCGAGGGTCACAAAGCGCTACACAGAGCTGCGGAGAGAACGGCACATCAGCAGTAACATTTTTTGGAGGTTTTTTTTTCTAACTCAAATTAGAGGGATAATACATTGGATATCACATTAAAACGTCCAGAGTCTGATAATATTGTGGCAGAATGCTTCGAATTATAGGGGGCGTATGCCCCGTATTTAATAGGGCTGTTGTATTATCGACCAAGAATTTACTGGACGAATGATTTCACTCTTAAAACACCTGATATGTGGCTGAATTTAACATAAGAATAGGGAAAGGGCAACCTTTTGTTCCATTGCTGAGCATTACACAGACAAAAATGACAGCACTATAAAGGCACTGATAAGCTGTCATGACAGTTCTCAGATTTATTCTTGCATTACAACGTGGCACTCCGGAATAACTTACCCACGTCACATGGTATCCAAAAAAACCTTTTGACAAGTGATATGTGAAGGCAACCCAACGGGTGGGCTCTCTCGTCATCAATCGGCCGCCCACTACTCACCTACCCTCTCTGTCCCGAAAGCGTGCACGAAACACCGCGGCGACTCCATTTTCTCTCCCGCATACACGTGGTGGCCACTCCAGCAAGGAGACGGGAGACTTCTGTCTTTCCAGCTCTTTATTAACACTAACCCACGACACCACAGTAACACAGAACTCACTACAGCACAATAACACTATCCCGCGCTTCGCGCGCTAACGACTCGCCTTGACTACGTCGGACGTCGCTCCACTGCCATCTCCCGTGCAGAACTCTTTCTCTTTGCTTCCGCACACCTCTTTACGTCCCCCCAGACATCATCCAGCCACGAGATATCATTCCACGTCCATCAGCCAATTCCATCATCCCACGTCTCGCCTTATGTCTCCCCCCCCCCCAGACCACGTGTTGTGAACAATCTAAGGTGGGGGGAATGTCACCACGCTGTCACCACACTTTCTGTCACCACACTTTGTCACCCTCACCTGACCTTTTCCCGGTGAACCACCCTCAGCCTGGCATGGCGTGAGGCTTGGCACCACGGAAGCATTGCATCGTAAACTCACTCCAGCTTCAAGTTTCCAATTCGATTGCAAGGATGAACCGCACATTATTTGATTCGTTATTAACAAGTCACGATCATACTTGCTAGGCCCAAATCAACGTTTGCAAAGAAGCTATACGTCTCTCCCTATTGATTAAACCAATGAAACTAAGAACCACCTTGGCATAGGTGAACGGAGGGAATTGTCACCTCTTCTACTTGCCCTAGATTGTCAACTTATTTTGAAGTGGCTTTTTTCGTGACTTTGTATATCTTACCAACGCAAGTAATACTACACCACTCACTAAAGACAAAACGCTGATATGTAGTTTTCCCTTCATCCTGTATTGTGAGATATTCTCGCCATGGTATCTCCTGGTTCTTTTGATTCCTTATGAGGAGGCAACCCTGAGGTGCCAACTCCAGCGAAAAACTCACTCCCAATGTGACGAATTTCTTCAACTTACATTTGTTTCCTTATATAGCAAGGGCATTCCTCTGTTGCTCCGAGGCGATGCAGCGGTCTCTCATGCTGCAGATGACAGAAGAGACTGACTAGAGGAGTTGATGTGTTTTAGCACATCAACTGTGAAAAAAAAACAACTGCATTGGGAACGCCATAAATGAATGTTGCTTTGAACATATCTATATGATTCAGCAATTGGCAATCCGAGTTCAATTACAAATAAGTCAGTCTCTCTCCGGAAGAGAGAGTCTCTCCGGAAGAGAGACTGATTGGCACTGTCACTCGCCACTGTCACTGTCAAAAAATGAGCGGGGTGGCGGAGTGGTAACACCTGTGCCTCACAGAGAGGTCCTGTCTGAGGCAGTTTGATTCCTACCTCAGGCGTTCTCCCCCTGTTCTGCGTCGGTTTCCTCCAATTACATGGCCGATAACATCATAATAAAGAGGAAGCAGTGCCTGGCGAGTTGGCGTCGGCTGACTGCATTGCTGAACCCCCCCTCCTCTCTACGGTTTCCTCGCTGCGACCCCCATATCCGTGTCTTGTCCTTAACTAAGTGTGGAATTTGCACGCGGCACCTTATACATTGTATTATTATTAATTGAAAAAAAATATATATATATTCGAAGGCACTGTTAATGATGGTGAGGTGGTTTGTATAATCATAATAAAGCTCACGTTTATTCACAAATGTGGAAGGCATTGAAATTCAGGTGATTATTTATATTGTGCTGTGATGTGACGTTTCAGTCGCAATCACATTGATTCTGTAGGCTAATCACATGAACTATACCACTTCTAGCATCTCCTGTATTAAATATACAGTTTGCTCTATCTTTGACATACAGTCGTATGTACGTACTTGTAGGATCCTAGTCTTGTACAGTACTTGTATTTATATCTCCTAGATAGCAGTTGAGATCTGAGACTGAATATAGATTAGCGCTGCCAAGCTTTAAAATCAGCCGGGGTCAGAGTTGCTGGGCTTATCAGACTCTAAAATAATGGAATGGAATGCCTTGCCTTTATCAGTGAGATGTATCAGCGAACCTTAGAAGTTACAAAAGCAAGGACTTTATTAGTTCACTTGTATTAGCGTGCTCTAAATTAGGCTAATTTTGCTGTGAAGATTGTGATTATTTGTGATATACTATTGTACGGTCATTTCGCGCTTGCGTGCCTCTGTGCTTATCGTACTGTTTTGAGGTATGTTATAATGTGCCGACAACAATCTTTAAATGACGGGAATTAGCCCATTATAGAAGATTTTTAACCCACCGCTGCAGATATGATGAACTGTAACGATTTGGGATCGATTCGAGAGTTGATTTTTGACTTGGAATTGTGATGATTCCCGAACTCCTAGTGGCTGCCAAGGTGAATGTGAACGACATAACACAAATGCAAATATAATTAGTGTCTCATCTCATCTCATTATCTGAAACCGCTTAATCCTATATAGGGTCACGGTGAGCCGGAGCCTATCCCGGAAACACAGGGCGTAAGGCAGGAATACACCCGACGACGGGACGCCAGTCCATCGCTGGGCAGATCCCTTTGATGTGATCTCTTATCCACACTAGCGGGTAGTAACACACACTTGGATTCTCAGGAGGTGGAATTCAGCCAAAGAAAGTACAAGAACCAATGAATTATGATGTATTTATTCTACATATTTATCCAGGGGCGGCGCGGTGGCCCAGTGGTTAGCGCTGACGCCTCACAGCAAGAAGGTCCCGGGTTCGAATCTCTGGGCTCGGGTGCCTTTCTGTG